>WIUT01005799.1:0-14369 GCA_010645135.1 Tetragonula clypearis
CTCTCTCTCTCTCTCTCTCTCTCTCTCTATCCGACATTCGTTCGCCCGTTCGTGTACCGAGCCTTCTCCAGTCACCGAAGTCACGTTTGCAACGAAACCTTACAAATCCATACGGCTGACGGGGGTTCGTAGGAAAATATTTAAACCCCGCGCTCTCGACTACAATTCTATTTCGCTCGGAAGATACGCCGGTAGATTCGTATCCTCTGCTGCTCTCCCCTCGCTCTCTGCGGGAACAACGAGAAGGAACAACAGAGCTTGGATACATATATACACAGCTTTAGCCCCGGACTGAGTGTCTGCATTTTTAATTAATTTCAATTTGCATAAAAATCCAGTAAGCGCAAAGTGCTCCACTTTGAATATCGCGTTGTGTATTTTTGCGTATGCGCGTTCTATGCGATTTTTCGTTTTTTTTTTTTTTTTTTTTTTTTCTCTTTATTAGTTTCAAACGCAGTCAACTGCTGAATGAAAACTTCAGCACGTGTTATCACACACGCGTTCAATTGTGAAATGAAGATCGACGTATTTGCAGATACAACCACGCAAGTATAACCACGGTCTCGCGGGCGCCTGTGTCCAAAGTCTCGACTTCTCGTCGTCTCCCTCGAAAAGCAACCATTATTAATTGTCGCTGTCCTGTTCGATAAAACATCATTGTCGAAAGGATGGGAAAACAAGCGACGGTTGTGATCCGTCGTGTTTACTTTGCGAGCACGCGGGGGTTGCTAGCGTGGTGAAAGAAGGGAGTGGAGAACAGGCACACGGAGGCGGCACGTAGGGGAAAGAGAAAGCTGAGAGAATTCAAAGGAGGGGGGGGGGGGGAGAGGCCTGAATTATACCGAAGGAGTGACGTCTACGGAGATAATCACACGCCTCGTAACAGCCAGTTCATCATCGTGCTAAGGTATCGTGCTAAGGGGCTTGATGCATCATGGAAATCGCTCACGAACCGACCCAGCCGAACAGAAAGTGGAATAGACCCCGTCTTTGTAAAAGACGGCTCTTTGAAATGGATTCTTTCGCTCTCTCTCTCTCTCTCTCTTTCTCTCTCTTTCTCTCTCTCTCCTCTTTTCTTTGCAACGGTACGAGGATCGCTACCGACTCAATTAGACCCGGGAAAACGAAACTAAAGAGCTGCGAAAGTCGACGTAACGCGAATCATCCTTCCTCGCTAAAGATGGAGTTCACTGCAAGTGTCGCAGACACAGTTTCTACTCGTCGAGTTAACGAATGTTAACGAATGTATCTGTCACGCTAAAAATCGTCCGGTTCTAACACTCGAAGGCTCATCGAAGAACTAATACACGCGCTGTGTCAATTGGTCAACCTCGGAGTGTCTTCTTCGTTAATTGTCATTGTCAAGCTGCAGCGTTCGCGTCTGCAGGGAATTTGGTACAATGGAGGATAGAAAAAAAAAAGAAAGGGGGAAAAAGAACAAAACAACGAAAAACAACAATCGAAAGAACGAAATCATGTTCGAGCGCGTTCGCGCGACGATCTCTCGAGCGTTCTCCGCCAATCTCCCGCGCGTCATCCTTGAACTTCGTTCGAGCTGCAAAGTGGCAGTTTGTTTGAAAAAACTTCGGCGCATCGATGTATCGAACGATGGTGGAAAAGAAGGGGATTGAAAAAGTTCCGGAGAGCGGGATAAGCGGATTAAAATCGATAGAAGTGAAAGAGCTACGCGGCGACGACGGCGGGCGCGCACGCCGACGATGAAAACGTCGATCGCAGAAAACACCGAAGCTCTCTTTGACGCTGCTCCCGTCCCTTTCCCGTGTCCCTTCCCGCTCCGTTCTTCTCCCGGTTTCGAGTAGAACGCCCCTTTGATCCGAGCCTTAAACCAAAAAAAAAAAAAAAAAAAAAAAAAAAAAAGAAATTGTTAACGAACAGAGTCTAAAAAGTTGGTGTGACGTTTTCGAAAAAATAACCGTTTGCTTTTGTCCGTCGCATTCTTTTTTCTCTCTCTCTTTCTCACTCTCACTCTCACTCTCTCTCTCTCTCTCTCTCTCTTTGTTCCTCGCAGGGGCGCTGCAAATCACCGCATCGGACGTGAACGACCAGGGGAAGTACGAGTGCGTGGCGAATAATTCCGTTGGCACCGAGTACTCCAAGTCGGCCATGCTTTACGTGAAAGGTAAGGTCCAGCGTATAACTGGCGCGCGAGAGAGCTTTCCTCCCAAAGGTGGCCGAGAGCAGAGAGAACTGCCGAAGAAAACGTTCCGGGGTCGGCTTCTTACCCGGTTACCCGGTTAGCCGTTTCGACGTGAATTCATTACAAAAACGTGGCGCGCGCGAGCCTGTTTCGCCCGGCCGCCCCCGTTAAATCCCAGTCGTTTTCCTGTTTGCAATTAAAATTAATGCCACGTAATTAAAGCGTAATTAAACTAAGCTGACGGGCACAAAGGATTCGCGCGGTTGGATGGAATCGCGTGGCAAATATTATGATGCGGCGGCGAACGTGGCATTTCTTGCTAGTACGCGCGGCTGCACTGTCCAACCCGCGGGGGATTCAAGTATCGCGTAATCAAATACTCGGCAGCCAGGTTTCCAGTCGTACGCGCGTTAATTGCCACCGGGACACGTGTGTGTGTATGTACGTTTCTCTTCGCGTTGTCGCCGAAAAAAATTCGTTTTTCAAGATCCTCCGGAAATAAAGGAAACCTTCCAGGGCTGTTGTCGTATCAGCCCCTGTCCTCGTATCCTCGCAGTTTGGCTTCTTTCTTCGGTCCCAAAGCGTATTTAATTTTACGGCAATGAACATTACTGCGAATTACCGTCTCGTCTTACCGAGAGTGATAATTTTACTTGCAAATGAGACTTAAATACTTTACTTCGCGTTCGATAAATGTAAAGACTCTGTAACGTCGCGGAATTGTTAACGGTTCTTCTTCGACGATATATACTGTAGAGATTCTGACGCGCTAGTCTGTTTTGTTAGCTCGATCTAGATGGGGACCATAGGTGTCCATAGATAGATCTTCTTTTAGATCTACCGAATTTCATTGGCTAACAAAAATTTGTTGAGGTTTACATATTTTTATATCAATTTGATGTAACCTACGTTATTCATGAGGATATTAAAGCAACTTTTATATAACGAAAGCACACATCGATTAGAAAAGTGTATTTATATTAATGAAAAAAATATGAAGATTTTTCGCGAGAGCATTGAGATTGTCCTTTAGATAGTGGCAATACTTTAGAAGAGCATTTTCAAGATGCTCGTCTAAAGTTTTTCTTCTCATTTTATTTTCTGCGTGTTTCGCATGGGGGCAAAAAAAAAATCTGTCTGCAAATATAAGTATTCGCCGAAAGGGACATCACGAACAGCCGTGGTTAAAATTATTCAAATAATAAAATTCTTATTCAATTATTCCAATTTTAGGGTTACGCTTCACTGATCTAGCCAATCATATTCAAAGTACGGACCGTTCGACTGCCCTGTCGTAGGTCATCTAAAAACGGTGAAATTGAAGCATCGATAGAACGATGAGGACATAACTGGCTCGCGAGTCTTCCGATTGTGAATCCTGATCTAGTAAAGAGATTCCAATGAAAATACAGACTAGATGATTTAAAACTCACGAGTGTTTAATATTCTTGCGCCAACACTCGGGGTTACTCATTCATTTTTAAAATTTTTTACTAATACATATATTCCTAATATATATTTGCGTAATTCACCCCACGAATTAGGTTTCGATGTCAAGGTAGGTTTCAACAAAATTTTGTTCATTTCTTTTCGCGTGCTGCCCGACTAGTTCGACGAGTGGCGCCCACTTTCTCGATTCCTCCGCCGCCGGTGACGGAAGTAAGATCCGGTGGATCTTTGAACCTGACATGCGTGGCCGTTGGCTCGCCAATGCCGTACGTCAAGTGGAAGAAAGGTCCATCGACGGATCTCACGCCGGATGACAATCTACCAGTGGGTAGAAACGTACTGACACTGACCAACGTGAAGGAGTCGGCCAACTACACCTGCACAGCGGCCAGCGATCTCGGTATCATCGAGGTGACGACGATGGTGAAAGTGCAAGGTTCGTATCATCGTATCATCGCGTGCTACCGTGCAATAACGACGCACACAACATTCGCGTACGTGTACGTATATCGCGTACAGTATCGTGTCGCATCGCATCGTAGTATCGTATCGTATCGTATCGTATCGTATCGAGATGGATCGAAATCGCGCGTAAATCCTCGGGAGATCGCGGCGGCGACCTATCGAACGTACGTAACGTGAAACGATCAATCAAACGATCGCTGTGTGCGACCGTGTGTGTTCCAATGAGAGGCACACTCACCGACGAACCGTGGCGGTATAGTTTCTCCGTGACTAATCAATCGGCTCGCGCGGTGCAACCGTGCACTTTGTGAAAATTGGCGAAACGTGGAAACGCACGAAGAACCGATCGCCGATCCGTTCCGCGTTTCGCAAAGTTCGCTCGGTTGAAGCGAAGGCAGGTAGGCGCGTAAAGCATTCGTCAAAGGGGCGAGAGATATACGCATTACGCGTATAGTTTGGAAATTATGAAACTTTGGAATTTTTCCAATTACCATGCCGAAATTCGATCGTTTTATTCCCGAAAACTCTGACCCGATAAAAAAAACTCTGTGTCAAACTTTCCAACCTTCCGGTTCGCCACGAGTCGGGAATCGTAAACTGGCGCGTTCGAATGAATTTCAGCTCTGCCAAGTGCCCCGGAGAACGTTCAAGTGTCCGACATCACTGCCACGTCCGTGAAGCTCACGTGGTACTACAAAAATCCGGAGGAGGTCCAGTACTACGTGATTCAACACAAACCGAAGCACGTGCAACAAGCCGAGGCGGAGATATCGGGCATCACGACCATGTACTATCACGTCCGAAGCCTGAGCCCTTACACCGAGTACGAGCTTACCGTGACAGCCGTGAACGCCATCGGGCGTAGTCCCGCGAGTGCCCCGGTGACAGTCACCACTGGAGAAACCAGTCAGTATTTCTTTTTCCTACCCTCTGTGAAACGCTTTTCTCATTACTACCATCGGCAGCCCGCAAAACATTTCGCAAAAGGATCATCATCTCCTCGCTTCTCGTCGACGCGGCCACGTTGTTCACACCATTTTCAGGGTCATCGTTGTCGCATCGTCGAGATCCGCGGGGTGGTTTAATTATTATTATCGCGCGGTATTATCATGTTACTTCAAACACGTCTCTGCCGCCCAGTAAACACATACGCGTGGCGCGTAAGTCTCTCTCGCGAGACTCGCGACTCGACTCGACGCGTGATTTTTCTCGATCGCGCGCGCGCGCACCTTGCAAAAAACATCGACCGGAGACAATCGAAAAACGAGACACATCCGCTAGAAGCAGACAAGATTTTTTTGTCGCGCAGCGACGCGCGAGAAGATAGCTTATTAGCGTCGTCCGGCGAGCGTACTGGAAATTTTTGCACGTAGACAACATGTTTTTTTGCACCTTGTTGCGAAAACGAGGGACAACGTTTTGACACGGTTTTTGAGGGAAATTATACCTTTTTTTCCATGCTGTCCGCCGTGGACGCACGATTTGATTCATGTAAGTGACAAGACATTTTTTTTCCACCTATCACCAAAAAAAAAAAAAAAAAAACTCCCCTTTCTCTGTGTCGCACCATGTGTTAGTGTTTTTGTCGGATCCGTGTTCGGCGCGTCGCGCTTCGACGTCTCGTTTCGCTCTGCATTTTTCCGTCTCTGCCTCACTCTCTCTATTTCTCTCTCTCTCTCTCTCTCCCCTCGTATCGCCCTCTCTTTCTCTCTCTCTTTCTCTCTCTCTCTCTCTCTCTCTCTCTCTCGTTGTTCAATGGATCGTTATGCACTCGAATCGGTTCTCGCACGAATCGGCCTTTCTCGTTCGGAATACTTTCGAGCCCAGACGTTCGCCAGCCGTGCGAGCGTGCCTCGCCATAAAACTCGAATCTGCCGCGCTTTTTGTCCGCGGCATAGACTTTCGTAAAAAAACAGGAAGTGCTCCCCCGACGACTAAAGAGACTATCTAACTGTCAACACTGGAACTGCTAAAGCATGGAATTTTTATTCAGAGACATTAGAATAGAACACACGGGCTTCAATTTATATCACACTTTGAAATCGCTTGAATCTCTCGAAAATACGCTGTTCCTCGCATCGATAAAATTTCTAAATCGAAAGAATTGCCCGCTTCGACCATTTTGGTAGCTCTGATATTAAATCAGACGTATCGTGACTATTCTCGATTAATATCACCTTGTGACTATTCTCAAAAATATTTGCAAAAGCACCGTGACAAATTCAACTAGAAACTCAAATCTTTCGTTTCGATTGGAAAACAGCTCAAGTTAGAGACGTTAAAGTAAAAGAAATAGAATACAAGAGTTGGAGTTTAACACAAGCTTTTGTTTATATATATTTTCACTACACGTCGTAATAATCTAATTCTCTTGAGAAATGGCAAAAAAGTTTCTCAACACGTCTCGAGACTCCGTCATAATTTGACATTGCGTCCTAACAGCGACTTTACGATTCTCGATTCGCGTGGACGTCTATCTTCGTACAAAGTTTCACTAACAATTGATTTGTCATGGTTGGTAGCATCAGTGTTATCTCGAATCAAATGATCAGATGGTAAAACATCACGTGACATAGACATTCACGCCGTCATAATTTGACATTGCGTACTAACAGCGACTTTACGATTCTCGATTCGCGTGGACGTCCATGTTCGTACAAAGTTTCACTAACAATTGATTTGTCGTGATTGGTAGCATCAGTGTTATCTCGAATCAAATGATCAGATGGTAAAACATCACGTGACATAGACGTTCACGCGTCGAGAAACGTAAAGTCGCTGTTAGCACGCGGTGTCAAGTGATAAAGAAACTTTTCAAAAAAAAGATTGCGCGTCTTTCTTGGCAAAGTTTCACCTTCGCGATGGGTAGAATACAATTCCAAGAAGAAGAAGAAGAAAAAAAGAGTTTGACCTTGAAATTCTACGATAACCACGGACAAATTTGTTCTCTTTCCACCCTGTGCGTAAGTGTGCGATTGCTTATAGCAGAGAGGACAAACGTGACAATTACGTCGAGATGGGAGACCGCGGGAAATTCGGGTCGACGCCGACGGGCAAGAGCAAGGAAAATTAAGGCCGCGACAGCTGTCTTAGCAAAACGCGAGTAACACTTTCGCAACAGATGGCCGACACACTGTCGAACGGTACAGCACGCAGCAGCACGCCGCGTACATCAGGATTCCTCGCCAGACTTTTTGGTCTCGGAGCCTCGGCGTTGAGTGAGTAACAGGTCTTGTTCTGAGAGAAGTAGGCTGGTCGTGTTTGGGTCTAGGTCGCGTCCAGTTCGAGACTGGATCGCCTTTGGGGTTACGTCTGGCTTAGCCGGGTTAGACGGCTCAGTTACGATTTAGTCCGGCTGAGGAATTGGGTCTGTGTCGGAGCTGTGCTGCTTCTAGCTCTCTAGGCTTGAGTTTCATCTAGATCTCCGTCTAACGTTCGCGGGGAATCGAGCTGCCGGTTCCGTTTCCCAAGCGATCGAGCAAACGGATTGACTCGAGTCTACGGATTGAAACGAAAACGCAGAAATCGGGAAAACTCACAGTCGCGCCGCTAACTATGAATGTTGAACGTGTTAACGACAATCGTAAACGTAAAACATATTCGTTAATCACATTGTTTGGTCATTGATTTAGTCATTATATGATTTAATCGTTGATTCAGTTCATTTAGCAGTCAGTTAATCACATCGTTGAGTGTCGTTCAACGACAGAATTTTCGTACTTACCAACTGTGATAATAAATTATCGTACGATACGCTGAGAAGCTTCGAGCCTGTCGAACTTCGTTCCCTCTGTTGACACAATTGGCGCAACACGGCAACATTCAACACATCACGCGCGAATATACAGATATATATTTTCTTTTTTCTCCACACTTTTTGATTATTAATTCGCTTTACGCTTTATCCTAGCGATATTTCCCCGAAACGACACGACCGATCTGTACGATTTATTTCACAACAATCCCATTTATATACGCGAACGTATTTTTATCGGATAGGATGAGTCTAGAAATTGATAGTGAAACTCTGTTATTTGCCAGTTCGTAGAACAGACAGTACCAATAGAAATGCGCGAAATGATAAGATCTTTTTACACGATATATATCAATATCGAAGGAATGTCGTAGGAAAATGTGGAATACGAAGTAGGACGAGAAGTTTTTATTTCTATGAAAATCCATGTCGCTCTCGAGTTTTCCTCCAAAGGTTCAAACAACGTGCCAAAGTTACCGATTCGTCGTTCAGAAATTCGATAAAATTGTTAATAATGCAAATATGTAAATCGCGCGATCATGCAGATCGTTAAATTCGATAGAATTGCTAAATTTGATAAAAATTGAAAATTTAATAAAATTGTTAAATTCGATAAAATTATTAAATATGTAGATCACGCGACCATGCAGATCGTTAAATTCGATAAAATTGTTAAATTCGATAGAATTTCTAAATTCGATAAAATTGTTAAATTCGATAGAATTTCTAAATTCGATAAAATTGTTAAATTGATAAATTTTGATAAAATTATTAAATTCAATAAAATTGTTAAATTCGATAAAATTGTTAAATATGTAGATCACGCGATGGTGCAGATCGTTAAATTCGATAGAATTGCTAAATTCGATGAAAATTGAAAATTTGATAAAATTGCTAAATTCGATGAAAATTGAAAATTTGATAAAATTGTTAAATTCGATAAAATTGTTAAATGTGTAGATTACACGCTCGTGCAGATTGTTAAATTCGAAGAGAAATCGTTAAAACTCGACGAAATTATTAAATATGTAGATCGTAGGCTAATATTTCGGATTATCCCACAAAGATTGTATTAAATAGTTACACTTTATTGTTATAAGTCCGAACAACAGTTTGTAACAATTAAGGAAATAATTTCATTCTGAAACTTTTCATCCCACGGGAACACCCGGGTTGCAAAAGCTAATTTCCCCGAAACAGAACGCCATAGAGCAAATGGTTTCAACAAATTTCCAGTCGTGCCAGTCATGTTTCGAGATTATGGCAACACAGAGGAAAATCGCAACGATGCGCAGCATACGGCGATTGGTAAAACCGGAAATTGCGCGGTATTTCGCGGAAACGTAAGTATCGATTTCTGTCAATGATAGAACGATTTTATTAAATAATTACACTTTATGTACGATACTTTTTAATGGTAAACTAACAATAATAATCAAGATTATTAGTCGCGACAATGAACGTGTATAAAGTAATATTAATATAAATAAGACAATGTAAATATAAATAAAATAATAATATATGAATATAAAGATAATATGATTGTAAGTGAAAGATAATAAAAATATAATATAAATAATATAATAAAAATAAAATAAAATAATATAACATAATATAAATAATATAAATTAATATAATAAAAATATAATAAAGATAATATAGTATAAATAATATGTAATATAAATAATAAAGATATTATATATATATATATATAAACTAATAATCAAAGATTGTATAATACTCAAGTAAGAAAGGACGTGGCAAACTTCTTTTTTTTTAAAGTTTCCTATTAAAAACCTAATTTTGATTGTTCGAAAGTAAAAGCTTGATTATTTCATTCGGAAGTTCTTTCTTAGCTTCTGAAAAACTATAACACTTGTCATATAATCATACGTATGTATTTATTTTACCATCTTATCAAAAGATACGTGTAAACGTTTTTAATTGCAATAATCTCTCGCGTTGAGCAAACTACAATATTTTTCTTGTCTCGCCGATATTTTTTTTTCTTTTTTTTCGATGTCAATCTCTCTCTCTCTCTCTCTCTCTCTCACTCGATAATTTCGCTTCAATGTCGAGAACCTATTTATACCTAATAATAAGTAGCTTAATACATCAATCAACAAACAAATTTCGACAAACAATCGGAACAGAAGTGATAAATAGTGAAATGAACGTGTACAAAGTAATGTTAATATAAATAGGACAATATAAGTATAAATAAAATAATAATATATGAATATAGTAGCGATATATGAATTGCAAGTGAAAGATGATATAAATAATATAATAATATAAAATGTAAATTATATTATTCATATTATACAAAAATATATAATATAAATAATACAATAAAAATATAATATAAATGACATAAATTAATATAATAAAGATAATATAATATAAATAATATGAAACAATATATAATATAAATAATAAAGATGATATAATATAAATAATGTAATAAAGCTAATACAATATAAATAATATAAATTAATATAATAAAGATAATATAATATAAATAATAAAGATGATATAATATAAATAATGTAATAAAAATAATACAATATAAAAAATATAAATTAATATAATAAAGATAATATAATATAAATAATAAAGATGATATAATATAAATAATGTAATAAAGATAATACCATTATAAATAATATAAATTAATATAATAAAGATAATATAAATAAGATAATAACACGTAAATATGAAGATAATATGAATATAGTGGCGATATATGAATTGTAAGTGAAAGATGATATAAATAATATAATAATATAAAATATAAATTATATTATGTTATTTATATTATATAAAAATATATATAATATAAATAATATAATAAAAATACAATTAAAATATAATATGAATTATATAAATTAAATATAAATTAAAGATAATATAAAAAATATAAATAATATAATAAAGATAATACAATATAAATAATATAAATTGACATAATAAAGACAATATGAATAAGATAATAATACGTGAATATAATATGAATATAAATAAGAATAAATGAATGCAATGAACGGCTATAAAAATAATGCGAATAGAAATGATATAATATTAATGAAAATCAGATATGAATATAAATATGAATAAAAATACGATGAACGGTGAACGTCGAGAATACGTGCCGTAAAAAGTTTACGTTAATCGTAGAAGAAATAAGCAACTACCGGCAATCGATCGGTATTACACGCACAGACGTAAATAAATACGATCGATCGAGGGGATTATGTGATAGATAACAACGACATTCGAACAACCGCAATTATCCGCCATCCGCGGTCGATTTTCCGCGATGCAGGCTTTAAGGAAAGATGATAACACATGCCTCGAATATATTATTTAGCCGGTAACGATTTCTCCTTTGCTGCATACATATAAGTATGTTTGATAAATGTCGCTTCCTGGATGGATCCACGATAACGGTACAAGGAAAATAAAGATCTCTATGCTCGTTTCTTCTTCTTCTTCTTCTTCTTCTTCTTCTTCTTCCTGTGTGAGATCGGCCAGCAAGGTAAAACATTATAAACCTATTTTCCCCTAGGCTCTCGTTCTTTTTTTTTTTTTTTTTTTTTTTTTTTCTTTAAACCTTCGCCAGCTTTTACTGCTTCGTACTCGTCTCGATTTCGAAAATACATACGATGCATGATTCGTGATATCATCAGCAGTATCAGTATGTTTGCCATCGTACAAATCTCATTGTAGATTGTCTAAAATTTTTTTCCCCTTTCTTTTTTCTTTTTTCTTTCGTTTTTCATATCAGTTAGAGAGCTTAATTCTTACGCTACATAGAATTGGCCTTGTTCGAGATCTTTAGAATTCCTCTTTGAAATCTTCTGAAATTTATGAAATCTCCGAAGTCTTTGGAATCCTTCTTTAAAGTCCTTTGGGATTCCTCTTTAAAATCTCTCGATCGATAGAATTTTAAAAGTCTTTCGAAATTTTCGAAATCTTTGAAATCTTTGAAATTCTCTTTTTAGAATCTTCTTTAAAATCGTAGACATTTCGAAATTTTCGAAATCTTTGAAATCTTTGAAATTCTCTTTTTAAAATCTTCTTTAAAATCATAGACATTTCGAAATTTTCGAAATTTTTGAAATCTGTAAAATTCTCTTTTTAAAATCTTCTTTAAAATCGTAAAAATTTCGAAAGTTTTGAAATCTTTGAAATTCTCTTTTTAAAATCGTAGAAATTTCGAAATTTTCGAAATTTTTGAAATCTTTGAAATTCTCTTTTTAAAATCTCCTTCAAAATCGTAGACGTTTGTTCGTGGAACGTTCCTCGAACGTTCCATTGATTGATAAATATGCTACTGAGTGAAATCTCGAATCGTACGAGAAAAATCAGCGAATTTTCGACGACAGACGTAAGCTCCACCGTATCATTTCGATCGTCTTCGATTCGCAAAATCGTCCGGTTTGTTTTATAATCGATCTAGCAGCCGATATGCGCGCCTTGGAAACATCGTTTCGTCCCAGTTCCCAAGCATCAAGGAGCGCATAGTTTGTTTTCACGATGATTCCCGCGCACGTTTTCTGAGGATCGGGTTCCGCCGATCTCTATATTGCATATATATATATATAATATATCGAAGCGTATCCACTTCCGTAAGCCGTGACTTTAGCATAAATTCTCGTTCCACAGAACCTACCTATTGTACCTATTGTACATGATTTCTTTTCTTTTTCTTTTTTGTTTTTCATTCACGGTTGAACGACAGAAATTCACAAAAAAATCCCACCTCGTCAATCCTTAGTGTTTAATGTTCAAATTTCAATAAAGAGATGAGAAAAAGAAAAATTACACAACGAGTTCTAAGTGACTGTTGCAAAAGGGAAAGAAAAAGAATTTGTATCTTCAAAACCGTGCTTGAAATTCCTTAAAAATTGTGAAGATTCAGGGGGAATGGAAAAATTCCTTTTCGTAGCTAGGATCCACCGTCAGTTTGAAAATTCGGGTCTTCCTTTTACAAAGGCCTCTTAAAACCTATCGTGCGACATTTTTTCCATTTGGGTTCGAATGACAGAAATTCAAAAAATAAAAAATCCCACCTCGTTGATCCTAATGATTCGAAATTCAATTCAAGAAAGGCGAGAGGGGAGAAAAGTCACGCAGCGAGTTCCAAGCGAACGTTGCAAAAAGAAAAACGATTCGAATCTTCAGGATTCGTCCGAGCAAAAGTTTCTTTTAACGTTCCAACGTAAATTTGAATTTTTTATTCAATTTTCGAGAAATGAGTATCCTCTCGCTCTCCTACCCGCTATACGATGCATAAAATCATCTTAACAATAAAAAAAAAAAAAAAAGAAAAAGAAAAATCGTGCTTTAAAACGAGACCAACGTTGGATTCGTTACGATGATTCTTCCTTAAGTTACATAAATAAATATACGCAAAACATCGATAATTTTTCATTTTTCCTGTTGTTGCACAGTTGCGCTCTTCGCTGTTCGTCGTGTTGCACGAAGAATACATTCAACGATCAGTATTTAATAATGAATTTTAAAATGATGATCATTGCTCGGCTCAGTCGATAAAACAGTGGCATTTATTTCTCTGCATTAATTAACGATCATTGTCTGTCATTACGGTGGGGATCCGATTGCGGGTTTGGAAACGCGAGATATTAATTTCAGAGACGGGATGGGCTTATAATTTTCACCCGAATAAAGCGGCGAGTGACTTTCGCTTATTACGTTGTTCGCTCTCATTTTTACGTCGCCGTTGCTTTAGCATTTCAGAATCGCGTGATTTGAATTAATTGAACTTCCGCGGTTATTCAGTCGGCCACGTAATCTCGTCTCCTCCCCCCCCCCCACTCCTCTGAAGAGGTGAGGATCCCCTTCTCTTTATCTAGATTCCTCCTACCTCTTCAGATGGCATCTCGTCCCGCCGATAAATCAGGGATTTCGATCGGTCATGACGCTTCTTCGTTTGAAATCTTGCCGTACGTAAATAAAATATTTGTAATTAATATAATAAAGTAGTTACATCTTTTATAATAAACTAGCATTAATATTAATTTACGTTAATACTACTTTATCAAGTATTTACGATAAAGTAGCAATTTTAACAGAATAATATTTTTATTTATCTACACAATAAAAGTAGCGTAGGTAATGTAGATTTATTCTTCTTCTTTTTCTCTTTAACTCGGGTCTAATTGCGTCGACGAGAATGAGTTGGGAAAATTTCTTTTTTTAACTCTTCATTAGTGCAAGAATTATGCAACTCCATTCTTAGCATGGACATAGCATAATATTCTGAAATATCATTGAAATCTTCCAACTATCGAATTAACAAAAATCTCAGCGGGCAACTTTTTACAAGTTCTCCGCTTTCGATCGTGCAAAAAAAGAACGTGGACGTCAATTTACATAATGACCAGTCTCAAAATTGAATATAAAATTCTGCGAATCTCTTCGTCAGTTTAACTCTCGCTAAAAAAAGAGAAAAGAAAAAGAACGCAAAGATCTAATTTTTTTTTCTTGTTATCCAAAAGTTACTTCGTGCATTCTTTT
>WIUT01005800.1:0-14368 GCA_010645135.1 Tetragonula clypearis
TTCCAATACTGGCCAGAGATGTGCCAGTTTGCGGGTGGGAGGGGGAGGATGAGAGAGAGAGAGAGAGAGAGAGAGAGGATGAAGCGGCGGTGACCAGATGGTCGTGCGGCAGCAATGTTTAAATCGATTGCACTGGCGTCGCATCGACTTTAGCACTTTTCCCCCGCAGTTTGTCTTCTTCCTTCCTTTTGATCGTCCGATTACAAAATACATCCATCTTCTTTCTTAAAATGAGGATAATATTACCTTTCAGTTGCATTACCAACATTATCGTTCACACGTTAACACACGTAGCAAGGCAAAGGCAAACTTTCTAAGAACATCGACAGAGCGATTGCAATATCGAACAGCCCCGAGTGAATCTCGATCGAGCGAAATAAGTAAGTAATAAATAAGTACGCGTGTACATACGTAGAATACATATGAAAAAAGGAGTACAAAAATCGCCGAAACGTGAACAAAAAGTCCTAATAAACGTGGATCGAAAAATTATACAGTATTATAATATTATACAATTATAATATTATAATATTATAAATATTATAATAGTTTCAAAGCTACAGACGATTTTTTGTTGAAATCGGTTGAAATGCTTGTGAAAAACGTTGGAACGTGTCCGGGGAATGTTCGAAAGGGTACGTAATTCTTTGAAGGTGTCAAGCATGCAGAAATATCGAAGGAGAACGCGTAGAAATCCTCCTGTGATCAAAAGAAGTGAAGAAATTATAAGGTAAACTTGCGCAACGAAATTTAGGTACTAGAAGAAACTTAGGGTACTTACACAACGAAATTTGTTCTTTCAATCATAAGGTAAACTTACACAACGAAATTTTTTTCTTTCAATCGAAACAACAAACCACGTTATGTAGAAACTTTTCTTCATGTTTCAGCGAGTATGAACCCCTTTTTCTTATTTATCCTCTATACACTACGATTGCGAACTGCAAGAAAAGTTTCGTAACAGTTTTCTTAGGTATCGCAAGAATCCGGAAGAAAGGTGAGAGAGGGAGAAAAGCGAAAAGAGGAAAGAGGAAATGAGTGGAGAAAGACATTGGCGAGCGAATCGAAAATCAGAAGTGGTGAGTAGCAAACGATTAGGGTCCTGGCCAGCAGATGGATGGAAGAACGAGGGAACGATTAAACGGCAAACGCGGGGAACAGGTCCTCGATAGAAGATAGAAGAGAGGCGTTCGGTTCGGTTCGGTTCGATTCGATTCAGGTAGCAGGTGCAACTGTTGTAACTTTGCGTAGTACAAGTGGGTGGAAAGAGAGTTGGCATTCGTTCCCTCCTTTTCTACCTGTGCGTACCTGTATCCCGCGCACAATAGAATATCGATTACATTGGACTGGTAATCGCGTTGTGGAAACGATCGTTTGCGATCAGAAGAAGAGCAAATAGTTTCAAAAATCTAAAAAAGTTTAGTCTAAAAGACTTTTCTTTCGCACGTAAACGTAAACACAAACGTTCATCGCCCGAGACGATCGTCTTCGTTCGATCATTCTTTTCGCATTCTCGGTGTTGGTTCTTCGATCGACGATGTACAAAACGATATACGACGTCGTATATTTCAGGGTAATAATTGATCTTGAACTTTCAGAAACTCGAGGAAAGAGAAAGATTTTAAGGTTCCGACCGGAATTCCGAGAGAATGAAAAAGAAGCAAATGAAGAAAGGAGGAAAGAAAGTGAAACAAAAGCAAAGTTTAGGTGTTATTCAGAGGTGTGAAACGAGAGATACATGTACACGTAGATACTATACGAGCTGTGAGATCAAACGGTAAGAAATTTCGAGTTTGGTGAAGAGGTCGTTTGTTTCGTACAAGGTTCGGTTCGCCTGCTGGTCGTGTGAGCCAACCAACCCACGCTGGCGCCGCCGCCGCGCCCTGTCTCTCTTGTCTCTCCCTTCTCCCACTCTTCTCTCGCCGTTTTCCACGGATCGCCTTCTCTCTCAACTCTTCAACTCTTCCGACTGTCTTCCGTTCCGCTCCGTATGGAAGCTCTATCTTTACTATTTGACTCGACTCGACTTAACTCGACTCGGTGTGTTGCTGTTACTGAACCAGAGTAGTCCCGCAGGCGACTGGCGCCGTTCACAATGACAATTACCGTATCGTTCTTTGCAGACTATCACTCGGCACCGAACCAACAACGACGACGACGACGACGACCATCGTCATCACTCTGATAAAAATGACAATCGCGACTGGTCGCGACGATAAATACCAAGTTAGTGAAGTCGTTGGAACTTTCGCATTTCCCTTGGATCGCAAACGAAAGAAATTAATTCGGAAATCGACGAGAAGACGGAAGTGGTAAGAATTTAAAGAGTCGACGATTTTTCGTTGAATTTATGCTGAATTTTTAGGCATAGATATTCACCTTTCATCAAAGCCGACAACTCGGAAGCTGATTCCACAACGTGACTGGTCATTTTCATTGGAGATAAACCGGAGAAGCGTTTCCACTCGCCGTTGAGCACCACAGTAGTTTCTATCTGTTCTCGATCACCACACGCGCGTTACTCCAATACATACACTGCGTATATACACTACGTTTTACGGAGTCTAGGAACACGTGCCGCGCGGACGGTAGGGTTGTAGCCGCGTTGCAACTCTTTGCGCCTCCTTTTTCAAATTTTTCTTTCTCTCCCCTCCTTATCAATCCGCGTGCTTGAGTTTCGTCACCTTCTCGCGAGCAACCATCGAAGAGTCGAAAGAATTACAGGAAGAGAACTGATCATGACCACGATCGCGACGCTTCGTGAATTTGCTCGCGTACGTGTGCAGTAAACGTTGAGATTCGACTTCGGAGAAGACCGACTGTAACAGAGCGCGTGCTTGCTCGAGCGCGGCCGACAACGTACTAAGTTTGTACACTCTCCTCGTGCGTTCGAACCACTTTCATCTCACACGCGTACGATGGAGTCCCAACTGGTTTTGCCTGTGTGTGACTTTGCTGCCTCTAACATTGCCACCACTACCTCTGCATTACCACTACCACCGCCACTGCCACCACTACCACCACCACCATCACCATCACCATCACCACCACCACCACCACCACTACTTACTTATATACCATCATTGGTATCGATGCCATCGATTTTATGGATACTATCGCTAGTACCGTCCACCGGTGTATATCCGAGGATGTTGTTTCTTTTTCAGCCTCTGCACCACGATTTCGCTCCGTGCTTCGAGATGCATCGTACGTACACGTACAGGGCCGCCGTAGCACCAACACACGGAGTCGCGGAGGCGCCCGAAAGTCGAGTAAGCATCGTCTGGCCGCCGCGCTTGGAAACTCGATCGGATCACACGACACGGATGAACACGGTATTCAGTTTGCCATTCAACGGGGTCGAGCATCTCGCTATAAGGAGTATCTCACACGAGCAGCACGTTATCATCAATGACGATGGGAATGGTGTTGGTGGTGGCGGTGGCTGGTGTGTCGGTACTGCATACTTGGTAGTGGTGTTGGCGCTAACGTTGGTGACGATGGCAGGCGAAACAAACGGCGGAGGAGGAGGAGGTGTACGGCGCGCTTTGTTGGCCGCAAGAGGCAGCGGGGGCCGACAGAACGGCGCCAGCCGGCCGAGAGTTTGACTCGGTTTCTCTGTGCGTTGCGTCGCGCCGTCCATCTTTCTTCCCTGCCTCTCCGCTCCTCTCCTCGACCTTTTCTTCTTCTTCTTTCCTATACCATCTTTCTTCTTTTCTTCTTCTTCTTCTTCTTCTTCCCTATACCATCTCATCGGTCTCTTTCTTTCTGTCTCACTGTCTCTCTTTCTCGCTTGAACGTTTCAGACATCGTTTCAGACTCGATTCCGAGTCAACCACCCGCGGTGGAAAGATCGTAACGTCGCGTCGACGCTGTCGCCTCTGCCCCGCATGCGAAAGAAAAACGCCAGACTACGAGATCTTTGCTCTACCAATCAGAGACTCTCTTCAGTATTTCGCCAGGGATCTACCTACCTACCTACCTACCTGCCTACCTACCTACCTACCTACCTACCTACCTACCTACCTACCTACCTACCTACATACCTACCTATCTAACTATCAATCTACTTATCTCCGTCTACCACCTACCTACCACTCCTTTAAACGTTCAACCGTATTGTCTTTCTCACTCTATTATCTTTGCTTCAAAGATTTCCTATTCTCTATTCTTGAAATCTCAGATGCTGGATTAGCCACAGATAGCGAATCCTCTGCCAAAGGCCAAGACTCTGTCAAGCTCGTGCAAGCAAAAATCTTGCTGGTTCGCCAGCGTTCTCTCCTAATACCAAACACGTTGTGTTAATATGTATTCGCCCGAACGAATGGTATTTCCAAGGTCGAGGAAAAGGGACAAAAGGTCTGGCATTTATCATTGTTCAATACTTATTGTATTTATTATAAACTGTTGGAAATCGTTGCCGGTATGACCGGGCGATGTGTCACAAAGACCACGGACGTATGTTCGCCATCTGTGTAAACCGTGAAGTCCTAATCCTTGTTTCAGCTTGACGCGGGTGGTACATATTGGTCGACGCGGTGCGATCGGATTATACACACGTGCGTCGTTCCAATCGTATACCTGTATTTACGATACTTGGCACGCGTGTGTGTACTATGTATTTAAGTAGTATCGCAGCTAGTGGCAACTTTCGATCGTTTCCTGCACGAAAAGGCACGAAATTGGAAGGCCGATCGATCGACGTTCTTGACAAGTTGTACTGCAACAATCGAGAGATGCTCGTTTAACTGTCCCCCGATAGAGAGACCTAAGCGAGTAATCACGTTCCTTGATTGGACTGCGGATTTTCCTGCATTTGTGAGAAACTTAAAGACGCGAATATAATTAATTAAAATAAAATTAATTAAAAGTAGGGTATATGGTAGTATTTATAGCAAGGTTATAGTTCAGGCATTTAAGTAATATTATGATATTTATAGCGATAACGAGTGACTTGCGTTTGCAGATATTTGAAAATTTTATTAAAATCCGCCGCCTGTTTCCGATTGTCGTTCTGTCGCGCGCTGATGGAATCGCGAGTCGCGCAAAGAATTTAAAATCCCGCGCTAAATCGTTAATTATAAACTCGGACGAGATAAATTGCTGAATCGCGCGACTCGATTTCTTCCTTGCGGGCGAATTCGAAACGTGGCGAGTTCGAGAAACATCGCGCGTTTTACGCATTATACACGCGTATACGATTTCACGGAAAGGTTAGACCTTGAGGAAAGAAGGAAGAGAACCCCCGTTGCGAACGTTTGGTACGGTGTCTGCGAAACATATGCGCGAATAGGGGTGCCTTGAGGGTATTAAATGGAGAGAGAGAGAGAGAGAGAGGGAAGGCGACCGAGCGGCAGCTCATCCGATTTGTCGGGATGCGTGTGTCTACCAGATGTGACGAAAATGACCAAGGAAATCCCCAAGGGCATCGACCATCGTTCTCGCAAGACGAGATGTATTCGTCCAAGTTTTATCGTTCGATTCGCCCCGTCGAACCTGTCAGAAACCATCGACGACCGCAGCGTCTCGTATTTTCGTTTTTCTCCTTATTTGCCTCTTCTCTCCTCTCGTTCCGATGTATCGTTGTTCGAAGAGAAGAAGAAGCTACGTACGACCCCTATCCCATATCAAGAACTTGTACACTATACAAAAACTAACGTCAGTAAGAATGTGGATGAAGAATCCAGAAGAATTTGAGTGACTTCTACCAAGAAATTCCTTTTGGCAGATTAATAAAAAAAAAGGAAAGAATTATATTGGTTCTCTGATTAATTAAGGACAATACACAGCTTAAAGATAACCAATGACTAGATTTCAAAGATCTCAGTCACAAACAAAATTTCATACGAATGCGCAAACTTTGATCGGCAGAGGAGACTGCATAGCATCTCATCACTGCCCTGTCTTCTCAAAATCTAGAAGTCTGAAGGGAACACTTCAATATTTGATGGACACAAATCTATACTGCTAATATATAAATAATAATATATAAATGTATCTAGTCGTTAATGATCTCGATGTCGATGCGACATTAAACCTGCTCACACACACACACAAAGAAGAAAAAAAGAAGAGATACGTACCATCTGGAAGAATTGCCGAAGACGAACTGACCATGAGGAGCTGATAATGCGACTCGATGAGAAATATATACAGGATGGAAAGAAAAGTTTGTCCGTGGTTATCATAGATGAGATCTACACCTTCGATTTGATGGCGATATATGTAAAAAGCCTTCTGCAAAATTGATCTTGATCTCGTATCCTATGTTCATCACGATGATGAAACTGCAGTGTTGAATGATTAAGCCATTTTTCAAGAGAACCATCAGGTTACGACCTATGGTTCATTGGAAACGTTTCACCTTCGCGATGAGCAGTATGCAATGAGCAAAAAGAAAGAAGATTTTTGATCTTAAAATTTAAGATCAATCAATACAATGAGCAAGGAGAAGGAAGATTTTTGACCTTGAAATTCAAGATCAATTTTGCGGCAGATTCTTTATACATATATTTCCACGAGATCGAAGAAGATGTAGAATTCATCTATGAGCGTCCGCATTTTTCTTGAAATTAGGACTATCTCGCCCTATGCTACTTTATCGCGCGACCTGCCCAAGGCCGCGTGAAACACGGCACTTGCACAAGCGCAAAGCGAGTGATACGTGATATTTCGGGGCACAATTTGCAGAATACATCTGCTCGCTTAAGCGTCCGCTTTCGGGGCCCGAGTGTGGACCCTTAACTGTGGACCCTGTACTGTCGGTGGCGTGTAGTAACCTGTCGGGCAAGTTTGGCGAGGGTCTTCTCTTTTCCGGGGGCGTTGCGATTTGTCAGTATCCCCACTGTCGTGAGAGTGGCGGGCGCACACACCTGCCGTTGCCATTGCCTTCGTTTCTTGCCTCTTCGCTATCAGTCGGCCGCTGAATATTAATCTCGTTTCTCTATTCCTTTTCCATTTCCTCCGTTGTTGTTTCCACCTTTCACCGATTTCCCGAACAATTTTCCATTTTCCGGTTTCACGCGGCGCAGATACGCGGCCACGCGTTTACGCAAGGAAACGTACAAACGACGTCACCGAGCAGCATGTGCGTATACTTTATAATCTCTAAATATTTGATGGGGGCGGACCGTGCGGGGCTGTGCTCCCATCTGCGTCCGTGTCAGCTTCAATTATTAAAGCTTTGCCATATGTCCTTGCTCTTGCCTGCTCTCTCTCTCTCTCTCTCTCTCTCTTTCTCTCTCTCGTGTGTGCGTGTCTGTCTCGTTTCACTTCCCTCGGCTTTCAATTCGTCGATTCAAGCCGCGAAAGCGCGTAAATTCATGCAAATACTAGGCGCATGTATCTACGCTCAGATCGTCAAATCGTCCGACGACGGCGTGTGAACGATCAGCGGAACGATATTGGGGGAGAAAAAAAATTAGTGGATCAGCGGAGGAGACTAAAGTTGGCCAGAGACGCCAAAGAAGGAAGGAAGGGAGAAGGACGCGAGTAAAAATTTGATCGGCTGTTGCTCGCGGTACGAACGAGTTTCTCCCCGAGTCGAGGCTTGAAATATTTACGCGGGCTAGTGGTCGAGATGGGTGGAGTGCGGACAGGTGGCGGTGATTCCAGCTCTGCGAGCCGTGCTCGTGGATGTGCTCCTCTCCACGTTCGTGTCATCGGTAGACGGCCGAATTATTTCGCGAGGATCGCGTGGCTCTTCGCACCTGCCGCTCTTTTGCCAATGACTCCACTCCACTCGATTCCGTTCCAACGTTTCGACTTTGCCTTTGGCCGTGATACGACTTTTCCGCCTCGATGTCGTTAACCGACGCTTTCCATTCTTTTCCTAACAGCTGCTTGATGATAAATTTCACTTATACTATACCTATTACATTTCGTTGAAAACGCAGCGATAACGTTCTGAAGAATAATAATAATAAAAAAAAAAGAATACTGTACAATTTTACAGAACTTGTTACGTTGCAAGTATAATTACAAAGTTATGAAATCATACAATTTTACGGAATTTCCATTCGAACGAGGCAAGACTTTCCACTTTGGAGCTCGTCGATGTAATAACGCTGCAATGCATTGTATCAATTGTAATATTAGTTACGGTACTATTGCACCGACTGTGGATTCTTTTCGTCGTGTTTGCATATCCTTTCTATTAGATTTGTGCTTTGGACCGTCGCTCGACATAAGTTTCACGTTAATCTAAAAATTTTTAAATCCAACATCATTTGACGGTCATATCATAAAAATATATGAACGTGATGGAAACCTAACCTAAACCTTGAAGAGATAGTTCTCCCATCCGATTCGTCTCTTCAACCAGTTTAAGTTACATCAGAAACGATTCTCGTGCTCCATATCGTTAATAGAGGAGATATTCGAGTGGCCCGGTTTTCAACGAAACGTCGCATGACAAATTCCCAAACAACATTGACGTTTATTTTTCAAGAGTTTTTTTTATCGAGTCGTTCTTGAATTTCGTTCGTTTTTCGAATCGTATGGCTGACGTGTATACGCATGCGCGTTGTTTCGAAGGAGGTGATTCCATTGGTCGGCACGAACGCGAACGATGGCAGCAGGCCCGCGAAAATTCAAAAGCAGATGAAATACGAAAAAAAAAAGGGTGAGGAGAGAAGAGTTTCGCGAGAAGAGTTGGCGTCGACGAAGTTGAGATGACGAAGAGGGCGAAAAAGGTATGTCGCGGCGGCGCCGGTGGAGAAGGAGCCTCATCCGGCACTCAACAGGTGGGTTGATCGAGAACGGGATGACCGACGAGGATAGAAGGTAGTAAAAAAGAGAGAGAGAGAGAGTGTGAGAGAGGACGACGGTCGATGGTTGCGTTCACGTGTGCGTGAGAAGGGGCGGGGGCGGGGAGGTGGAGAGCATTCTTAAGCGGCTTTTCTCCGAGCGTATAGCCGCGATCATATTTCATCTCGCGCGTACGCGGCATCGTTTATTTCTCACGTTTCGAGGCTGGAGGGCTCCAGCTTCCTCACTTACGGTCCTTGAAATATCGCGACCGCGCGTCTCTCCTTCCGACTGCCCACCGGCAGCAGACTTGTCACGGTGACAGACAATAACGAAAATAAAGAATGTTTAATATCAACCGTCTACGAGTTACTTTCAAGTCACACCATACTGATATATCGATATTTTATCAAATAATTTAATTTTTTTCCACAAGGTGGCGTGTTACGTCATACAATCTTGTTACGTAATGTCTTCTTAGGAATCGATGATTATCAACTCTAACCTGAAATATCGAAGCAAATGCTTTTACAAGTTGTCTGCAGACAGAGAGACTAAGTGATCGTCATTGTGCAATCGTCATTATTTTCCCTTCTATCTTCTTGTTTGTTGAACAAGAAAAAGCGTGCATAATTGCTCTTGGTTTGTATATCAATAATAAATCTCACTTGTTTGCACTTTAACTATATTCGTATAACGTAGCTTTGTGACTTTTTCAAGTGTATTTGCAACAACGCTTGTGTTTCCTTTGGTTTTTAGTTTTTTATGTATCAGAGGCCTGAGACATGAATATAAAATCATGTAAAAGTAAAAGAGCAATGACAATAAAAGGCATTCGCGGTAATAGATACAAAGACTATTTATTAAATTCTCACCCGTCAGACGAGGGTGCAAAAATAAAATGCTGGAAGCACAATGTATATCCATGTTTAACGCCGTAGCAAAAGCTGTTTTACGGAATTTTATACTTGAACTTTTGTACACACGTAAGTTGCTTGCAAATGTAAGCAGTTGTTACTTCACGGTTACAAATTCATTGTTAATCTGTATTTACAGGTTGATTTTACGTTATATAGTAACCATAGAGGTTTAGTTACAGATTCCCGACTACTTTTATTAGAGGGCATGCAGGTATATATGTGTATAAATATATATATATACTTTTATGTTACGTATTTTATTTTACGTTATGTATATGTTACGTATTTATACATATGTTTGTCTCATATTCTTGGAGTACTGACACGGGGTTTAAAGTCTATGTGCATCGAGTCATCGAGTCAGCTTTTTAATTTCTCCGGATTTAATTTACCATTGCAGGCTTATTTTGAGAGACAAGCCGAGTCGTTCGTTGGAGGTTCGCGCGCGAAAAAACCGTGAGAAAACCGAGATACGCACGTGAATCGAGGGAGAAGACAGGAAGAAGGCAAGTCTCGTTGGCTTCTCGTCGATCCAAGTGGGCCCGGGTCCAAGCGTTACAGGTGCACGGAGTCTGGGAGCGAACCACTCGTTAAACGTTCCACGATGCACCTGCCGCGTCGCATCATTCATTGCCTTTATTTCTCTACTCTCCCCCGGCGCACCCTTCGTCGCTTCATCCTGGCTGATCACCGTTTCCTTCTCTCTGTCCCTTACCACGTTCTACTTACTCGCGCTTACACGTTCGTCGTTTTGCATTCCACGCACGACGGCCCATCGGATCCACCGGACCCGGCCAATCTCCATCGATTGTGCTTCGAATTTTCTTCCTCTCTGCTCGATCCTGCCTCGACCAAGCGTCGCGAACAACCGATAAGGTAACTGTGAGTGTGAGTAATCCCGATTTCTGATTTTTCGTTCGAGCGCGCTGCCCTCTTCTCGAATGATCTCGACTCGTTGCAGGTTCGGGTCTCGATGCTGAGTAACGGCCACGAAGTTTCGAAATTGGTGCCCGTCGGAATAAAGGACGGAAGATAAAGGAACAGACTCGTAGCATAGTCGGACAGGTGCAGGAGAAAATTCGGATAGGTTTAGGGCTATCGGTTACAAAGCTCGGCAAGCGTCGTGACCCTTTTAGAAGACTGAGCCGCATCAAGACGGCATTGTTGAGGAAAATTTACGAATGCCAAGCGTGCGGGTGGTGCGGGAGCGTGAACGAGCGTAACGAGTCATCCTCGGCGAAGGATGAGCCTGATTTATGCGAGCCCGTAAGAAAGATCTCTCTCGCGCCTGCCGATCGACGTTTGTCGAAATTTTTCCAACGATCCGTTGTCCTTCCTTTCTTTCTTCCTTTGTTCCATCGTCACGTTCTAAGGGTATAATAATTAAACAATTATACGATACAATTTTAAAGAACTTTTATTCGAGCAAGACGAGACTTTCTTAAATAATTGATGGTAAAAATACTGGCTAAAAACTGACTGAGTGAAGGTGAATGGAAAAAAAACGAAACTTGATTAATTTTTCAATCCATATTTATTGGGACTTTTTTCCATTATTCAGTGCTAACTACTCTAGGAGTTTTGAACCCTTTTCTTTTCTATTCATAATCCCTAACAACTTCTGCCTTTTTGCAGATCTGTCTTTACAAAGTGCACGATCGTTGCTGAGAACTTGGATACGCAACGATCGTTTTGTCGCCGATTGCAACCGATCCGCGACTAGCAGCGTCCTCGCGGAGGATCCATCGATCGATCGGAGAGAAAAAAAGCCACTTGAGCTTCGGAATTTTGGCTCCAGTCGTCTCGGTGGTATCCACTCAGGTGTCGTCGGGCCGCTCGAGGTAATAATGCCGGGATATAACCGAACAACGGTTCGATGACCCAGGTGGTAAAGGAATTGAATACGGTGACGCCGATAGCCTAAATACGGCCGCCGGCGTTGGCTAACGGCGGTGCCATTGTTCACCTTGTAACCGATACTCTCTGTTTCCCAGAATCGGCCGATCTTCCTCTCCGTCGATATTTAACCGTTTCAGTGCCATGAAGCTTCCTCTTCTAATTAATTTCTTTTCAATTAACCTATTCGAGACGAAGGATTATCTTAAACACGATCCCCGGGAGCGGAAAACATTTTTCTTTCTTACACGTCAAAGTTCAGTTCAAGCAGAAGATACGTTCAGCTGGTGAGAGATTAAAATTGCAAATACTTTTCGTATAAGTAACGTAGTAAAAATAAGTAGCACACCGTGTGTGTACCGTGTGGCTCTTTAGAATATTTTTATTTTTAAAAAGGAAAGACAGAATTAAAGCGGAGGAGCATTTGTCTCAAAAATAATAGAAGAGGATCGTTATTTGAAGTTGTAAGTGATACGAATTAGAAGATAATCCATAAATAAGTTTTAAGAAAACGTTACAGAGGCAATAAATTAATTAGAAAATTTTCCTCCAACGACACTTATTTTTGTTCGTTTGTGGTAATCCTTGAAACATTCTCGCAAACGCAATCCTCAAAGGTGTTACCTTCACGAGCAAATTTTAATCTTCAAGTTTCACTCTATCTTATCTTCGCGGCTACTTCTTCACTAAATAACTAACAACTCAAGTTCAAGATCGTTAGACACGACGTATAATCCATCTCGAATGGATTAAATCTAAATCACGTGGATAAATAGGCAATCTTACTTATCTACTTTATCTACTTTTATTTACAGACACTTACCTATCTTATCTACTTTATCTACTTTTATTTATAGATACCTCCACATGGTTACGTGGTAAGGAAGGGCACTGTCCAACACGGTTTTTTAAATAGCCCCCGACACTAAAACTCCAATTGTCCGGGCTTTAGCTCGCATCTTCGTTCGACGTGGGCCACTGGCGGCCAATCTACGTTTCTCAGAGCCGCCTGGCAAAGGCACACGTACACACATGCATACATATAGTTGTCGAAACTGGAAAATGAGCGTGTGCACGAACGAAAAATTGCCCCTATCATCGGTTGCAACTATGAAACGAGATACAATATATATCGAGACGGTCTTTTGCCAGAGCGTGCACGAGCAAGAGGACGAATACACAGAGAAAACAGAGAGAGAGAGAGAGAGAGAGAGAGAGAGAGGGGCGGGACCGACACATGTGTCATGTGTCCACTCATGGTCGAACAAAGAGCCGGTGCGGTGCTATAAAGATCACGAGGCGCGACATCTGGCACCGAATGCTCGTTTAAAAGCTGTCGCATTCACGTAATCGGACGGCGCGACGGTCTCGAGCTGTTCGCGAGATATACCCGCGTAATGTAATACGCAGTAGCAAATAGCAATCTTCTTCTTCTCCGGAAAGATTGGCGCGGATGTGATAGGGGCCATACCCATAAGTAAAGTTTTCGTTTTGTATTCTGCGTTTTTTTTTTTTTTATAAATCATTGCAACTATCCAGATGGCAATTGAATTGCTAAGAAATTTGAACTTTGAAAGAAACGACATTACTTTACTTAAGGGGACCTCCTAATACACGTGCCTACGTACGTAACGATCACGCGATTCTTCGAGAGTTGCGTCGAAGGAATTCGGTGGCGACTCGACACGAGAGAGTCATTGCTTTCGCGGAAGCGTTGCCGCTTCTGGTTCGGAAGCCAGCATTCGGTTCACCACGCATTATTTCTCGGATACGTGGGAAAGTCGAGGCTTTCGCTTAATACGGTGGATCGCGTGCACCTCGCGCGGAGCCTCGTTCGGGGCTGCGCGCGAGGTCAAACGTGTATGCTCGAACACGAGCATGCGAGGACACGACGAAAGTATGCGATCGCACGTAGAAAGGAATATCGTAGAAAGCAGCTGACCATGGGACTGATGATTATCCGACTTAAACGGTCGGCCGATTGGCCATATACACGGTGTCCCTGCTTTTTCTCTCGTCGATTCAGTTTATATATACAACTTAGTCTGCGAGTGAAAATAAGAAAGAAAGCGAAAAAGTCACGTACAAGTCGGGAAATTTCGAAATTTCGAGTCGATGATATTTATCTAGTAGTTAATTTAACAGTTCGTTTCTATGAATGCAGGCTTGACGTATGCCAAGAAATTGAATTTCTATTTTCGAATTTCGAAGCTGATTTAAAGTTTTCTTCATTTCGTTAAACGGTCAATCGTATATTCTTCCAGTGTATCCAATTAATTTATTATCCAACTTGCTGCGGCAAAGAATTCGTACTCGAGCGAAAACTTATCATTTCGAATTTTCGTTTATAGTTCTTTAACGCTACGACGACATAAAATTCCCGGAGGAATTTCCTGAGACATTAGAATGAAGAGACAGGGAGGCTTTACGGTAACGATAACTCGCACAAACTTCCATCTCTATATTTTACAAAAAATTTAACTCTCCGAAAATGCGCTGTTTCTCGTGTCAAACAAAATTTCAAACAAAAGTTATGAGTTGCTCGTTTTAACCACTTTGGTAGCGAAAATTTTTGACGCATCTTTGTACGAGATTTTCTTCTTATTTTCATTCGTAGAATCTACACACACATTATATACATAGATTTGGTATATACATATATATTTGGTAGCATTGATGAAAAATTTTTGATGCATCTTGTTCTTTTTATTCGTAGAAGCTACACACACGTTAGATTCTACGAATGAAAATAAGAACAAGATGCATCAAAAATTTTTCATCAATGCTACCAAATATATACGTAT
>WIUT01005801.1:0-14367 GCA_010645135.1 Tetragonula clypearis
CATCCATACATACACACATACACACATACATACATACATAAATACATACATAAATATATATATATATATATATATATATATATATATGCATTTAGAACATTTACAAACCCGCGAAATATTTAAAATATATTCTTCGCATATTGGTAAACGTGTTAAAAAAAATTCACACACTCTATCTTACATATCGGTTATTATGTAACGCGAGTTCGTCCTCGTTTCTCATCGGATAAGGTAAACGTAAAAAAGTATTTGAATATCTCTCTTTAATTCAATTTCGTCGAAGTGATCGCGTGAAATTTACGCTCGAACTCTAATATGCTTGTCGTTTGCGAAGCACGTCGTATCGAACTATTAATAACAAATTTATAATTCGAATTTCTTCTAGGCTCTCTATCCTTCGATCAGTCTGATGAAAAATTTTGTCTCGACGCTGTTTGTTCTATCACTGGAAATGGCCGAAGATATCCATACATGTTTCGAATACCTTATCCTACACTGCTCCGTCCTTTTTCAACACTTTCCGTATATATATATCTATTCCTTTTTCATGTGCTGTAAGTTGTCTTCCATTGCGCCATGTCCAAGATTTTAACTCAACGACTGTGAAAGTGTTTTTAGCTATCCAAACACACGGAAGATCAGAAGAAACATGCCAGAACGATTGGAACGTAAGTAGTTGTCAAATATATGCAAGAAAAAAACGAGAGAAAATTAAACAAAAAGAAAAAAAAAAGAAATGCTGTGATTGATTCGATCGAATCAGCAAAATCTGAACAAAATTAGAACGCGACAGAAGAATGTATTACAATCACGAATGACCGGAATTGATATTTTCAAATAGAATTCCAGAAGGAATGGACGACGCTTTTTTTTATTACTTCAGTCTTTGTTGAACGTGAATATTTCTCTATTTCGAATCATTCTGTTAATGCGCGTTTTTCATATTTTCACGCGCGAATCTGATCTGACCCCGTTCGAAATCGTCGTTGTTGCCTCTCAGCGAGGCACAGCGACGAGAATGCTCGAAGACAACTTACGCTAGTTCTCTTGTAAGAACTGATGATCTTTGCTACATATTAATTCGCATGTCAGTGCTCGATTCCAGTCGAAATGCAAAAACCTAACGCGCGGCGAAAGTACGTGTCTATATGATTGCTAGTAACGAGCAATTACAAGTGCTATCGATATAACGCTAATGATGATTTATCGTCTACTGCGAGCTTATATATTTTCTTTTTCCTCGTTTAGTTGAACTTTCATTGTGATTTGTTTTTGAACACCGAGTGGAAACACTCTCTCACTTTTCCTCTTTCTCTTCCTCGCGCACGTGTGTGTGTGTGTGTGTGTGTGTGTGTGTCGAGGCAGCGTGTATACTACACAGTATGGAGACCGTCTTTCTTTCAAATCCTTCGCACTTACGCTATAGAAAGTAACACGAATCATCGATCTTAATTGTTTTAAACCTATAGTCGAGCGATGAGCGAAAAGATATATATGTATACGATTCCTCAAAAACAAAACAAAAAAAAAAAAAAAAAAAAAAAAAAAAAACAGCGAGAAGTTAAAGCGGTTAACAGAAGAAAAGAGAAGAAACACGACGTACTAATTTAATGATAACCGCGCTAATAACTGCGGTCAAACATCGCGGAGAACAATGGCGGTGGAGAATTTTCTTTTTTTTCTTTTTTTCCCTTTAAAGATGTACGTCCCCCCTCTATTGTAGAAGAAAGAACGAAAGAAAGAATAAAAAGTTCGCTGGATTTCTTAATTATGTCTGTACAATCCTTATGACAATAACAATAATAATAATACTAATAATAATTCATAATAATAATAATAATAATTCATAATAATAATGTTATCTCTCTGCATGTTATTACTCATTGGATAACTTCGTTAATGTCGTAATTATATAATCTTGCGATAGTAGCGATAAATCAATATTAAGAAAATAATGATTGATAGTGAAGAATGAAAAAAAAAAAAAGATAACCGTTAATTATAGCGATCGTTTACTTCTTAATATCAGAGATCTACGTAAAAGACAGTGGTAGATTAATATCACAATAAGACTACTCAGGCCTCGTTGAAACTGGGGCACATGTTTCATTTTTTCCAGGAGTTTCGCCTCTCTCTCTCTCTCTCTCTCCTCTCGCACGCACTCTCCTGCCTTTCTCACCGAACTTTGCCTTGACGTTTCATTATTAATCGGCACGACCCTGTTTGTCTCACGGGGTTTCAGACGACTCAGATTCTACTTATCTTCTTTTTTCGTTTAAACTTCCTTGTTCATGTTTTTAACCGCGGCTCGATACTGGATATAGTAGTACTCGTTGAGAAAATTTGCTCGTATCGCGCGGAGATCTCGTTGTCGAAAACGCATTCTCACCCCCTTTTCTTTTCGCTGTTCTCTCTCTCCTTCGTACATACCTCTTCGTATACATACAGTATACATATATGTATATATTTATATATAGTAACCGTAACATTAATTTGCGCTCGTCGATTGCGAATCGAACGTATTCCCTTACAATCGTCGCTAATAATCGCGATGAATTTTATGTTATATACGATTTTTATCTATGCATCGCCTCGTTTTAACACAGGGTAATAACGTGTGCGAATGAGAAAGCCCGTCGTTCGCGTTGATAGCGATCCCTATCGATCGATGAACGACGCGCCCCGATGATCGTTGGAAGAAATACGCACACTGTTACTAAACGTAACCTCTCTCTCTCTCTCTCTCTCTCTCTCTCTCTCTTCCATCGATTCGCGATTCGCAAAGAAACACATCGTCCCATCTAGCTAGAGAGTAGTAAAATTCTCGCTTAAACACTTGGAGGATGATAAGGGATGAACGTTTCGAACAAGGGCTCGAAGGAAACGAAACTCTACTTTCCGATCGACTTCTAACGATATATCGGTGCACGCGCGTTGTTTAACGATATATTACCTGAGTGACGTTGGGGGACTGCTGGGATCAAATTTTTCATTTGTTCCTTTTCCTCTTCTCTCTCTCTCTCGTTTTTCTCTTTTTTTTCAAGAAAAATGTTCATCGGTCGCGCTTGAAACGAACCGAAACGACCGCGTTCTTCGGTTTCTTTCTTTTTTTTCTTTTTGCTACAATTAAAAGTCGTGCTGCTCGTTGTTCGCGTCACACGCGCACCTCGTCCCATTGTTCTGGCCTCTTAGCGCCCGAGAGATTAGCGAGAGAACACGCTGGACTAGTCTTTCGGCATCGGCAACGATCCGGGGCCAGATCCACAGCCAGCCAGTGTGTGTATCGTCCCAAAGGTTTCCTTTCTCTCACTCTTCGAGCACACCGGATACCGATACTCGCTGCTCGCGAATATTGAGACGAGCGTCATCTTCACGAGAGAGCCATCGTCGTCATTTAAACGGATTCTATGAACTGTGTATTTAGTTTGGTCTTAACCGGTCGCACGATCGAGTATGTACGCGTTTGTGTACGTGGTTTGCTTTTTATTGTCACGACCAAATTGATCTTCCAATCTGTTGTTCGCTCTAATTAAAAAAAAAAAAAAAAAAAAAAAAAAAAAAAAGAAAAAGAAAAAGAAAGAAAAAAAAAGAGAAAGGAAAAGAAAAAAGAAAGATCAATATACGTCGTTTCCCTTATAACTGTGTATAAAACGATCGTTTAGTATCGTATGTCATCTCGGTGTAGATCGGAGAGCGAGTGTGCTGTACGATCGCGACACGGTACGACGCGCGTAAGCATATCTAAAAGTGGGTAGCGCAATACCGATTTCACAATATCGGCGGTAAAAACGTACCGGAATCGTCGAGATTTGGGTCCAGACTCGCGACGATATCGCCGGTCGAGGCGTGCCTCGAGGTAGTGGTCTGCGTGCTGCTGGCGAGCGCGTGGCTGCTGGCGCTTCCGTTCAGCTTGCTCTTCACCACGAGTCCAGCGTTGTCGGTGTTCTCGGTCGTGCTGATCCTCTGCACGTACTTTCGTCCCTTGCACAGACGGTACATCGCGTACGGAGGATCCTCGACGGTGGTGGCCCGTTGCCTCGGCGCGCTCACCGTCACGCTCACCGTTTGAGCGTGGGCGGACTGCGACGACGTTTCCATGCTCGTTGTGTTCGCGTTCGCGTTCGTATTCGCGTTCACCGTCGACGCGGCTATCGTCGACGTCGAGGAGCCAACGTGAAACGAGGACGAGTTCAGCCACTCGTGACGCATCGCCTCGTCGGGGGTCATGCGCTTCTTTGGATCCCACCTGCCGGAAAGAAGAAGCTGTTATTATTACGCTTTCGTTTGACGACGTTTGAACTTTGCGTATTCTTCTTTCTCGAATCGCGTGACGAATTTTGTGTCGGTCCTTCAGAACGGAGCGATGGGGACGTGTCTTTCCTTAATCTTAACGAAGCGAATAATGGATCGGCACAAGTCGTCCCGCAAATAATGCAAATATCGTCGAACTTGATATTTTCAATCGAAAGGGGACTTACTCGAGGCATCTGCGAACAAAGTCGACGAAAAGCGCGTCGGTGCAACGGAGAGCCACGGCAAGATTCCTACTGCCAGCCCACCTCTTCTTGCCCTTGCTGTTTGTCACGCATCGAGGACTTCCCTTCGGATCTGAAAGCGATTTTAACTATACAATTACGTGCCATCGCCACCCTATATGTCTCAAACATATTCTTCCCTTTTCTCTATCTAACTATAAATCAATGACGTTTCGCGTTTCTACTTACCGAAAAAGAGCCTGCGACGAGTCGCGTGATCGATAATATGCTCCGGCGGCAGGCCAAGAACTTCCATGATGCAGGCGAGCTGTTCGATCTCATCCTCGCCGGGGAATAACGGACAACCGGTGTAAAGTTCGGCCAGGATACAGCCTAAGCTCCACATATCGATCGGCGTACCATACGGAAGGCCCAGAATTACCTCTGGACTTCGATAAAACCTCGACTGGAGATACGTATATACACGCTGGTGGCTGTAACACGATGATCCGAAATCTATCACCTTGATCGAGCTGCTTCCCCGCTGTTTCAAAAGCACGTTCTCCTGCAACGAACAAGAATCAGACAAGGATTAGGGAATGTGAGGCGACGTTAAGAACCTTGTCGCTTCTATTAACCCCTTGCATTCTTCGCTGTTTACATCACTATTCACTTTCGACGTAGCCTTCGTTCATCAACGCGTTGATTACTGAGCCTCGACTAACTTGCAGCTTTCGCGTATTGAGCAACCAGGGAAAAACGTTTCTTCGGTTTCGCCGGTTCGAAAAAAAGTCCGATCGTAAAGAAACAAGCGAAGTTGAAAGAAGTGAAATCCGTTTTTCGGAGATCGATTGAAACACTCACGGGTTTCAAATCGCAGTGGATGATCTTCTCTCGATACAGCAGTCTCAAGCAGCTAACTAACGAGTTGGCGAATCGTCGTATTAGGCTCAGGCTGAATCCCTTATAGTTATTCTTTTTGATTAGCTCGTACAAATTCAAACTGTAACAAAAAGGGAGAAGAAAAAACGCCGTCTATCAGAGTGTAGAATTATTTTACAGATTTATACGGTGACTCGAAAGATATATTTCGTGTACAGAGAGTGTACAGATTGAAAATCTCGTCTCCCACTCCTGCTCGTCGTACACATACTTTTTTCACGGCGATTTCTTTGCTACGAGTTTCTACACTTTAGCAGGAAGTAGCTTCTAACGTTTTCTCGTTACGAGGGAAAAAAGCGAGAGAGAAGATTAAAGCGAAGAACGAAGCGCGCCTCGTACCTCATTAACTCAAAGGTGATGCACAAATGGTTCCTAAAGTAGAAGTATTCTAGCATGTGTATCACATTGTGCGAAGCGTTCGCCTCCAAGTCTTTCTTCCTCAGGTGTTCCAAGATCTCCACTTCGACGAGCGCCTGGTGATGGAACCGCTTTTTGTTCCTGCAAAAAAGCACGCACGAGATAGCATGACGCGCCGATTTTAATATTTCGGAACGAAAGACAGAAAAAAAAAACCGGATAAACCGCGTGAAAGGAAGCGAGGACGATAAAAAGCGAGATTTCGTATAGTAATATAATATAAAACGATCCACCGAAGGCAAGGTGTGATCACGCGATCACGTTCAGATCATCGTTCGCTCACCTGATGATCTTGATGGCGATGTATTGTCCCGTCTTGTGATCCAGCGCTCTGATCACTTGCCCGAAGCTTCCTTTCCCGATCACCTCCAGTATCTCGTATCTGAACAGATTTTATTTATTGTCGATTATTTCATTTCGTTGCAAATTTTCCATTGAAATTCACAAGTTCAAGGTTCTCAGAATCTTGTGTCGAAAATCTTCGCCAGAGCTTCGTTCGCTACAGTTTTCATTCGCAAAGAAGATTCTTTTTGACAATACACGGTCAAATTTACGAGAGAACTTTTAGGCTATTTCCATGAAAAAAAAGAAGGAAAATTGCAAAAGTGATTATTTAATTTCGTTGCAAATTTTCTATTGAAATTGACAAGTTCAAAGTTCTCAGAACAAGTGTTGAAAATCTTCGCCAAAGCTTCGTTACCACAATCTTCATTCGCAAAGAAGATTCTTTTTGACAATACACGGTCAAATTTACGAGAGAACTTTTAGGTTTAACTTATTTCCATTAAAAAAAAAAAAGAAGGAAAATTGCAAAAGTGAAATTCGAATTTCTTCCACAGTTGTTAATAAGTCGTGTTATCTCGTCGAATAAATGTCAAGCAATTCTCTCGAATTGTAATCGAACGCATGGAAATGCACTTTGCACCGTAGAGTCATAGATTCAGTTTTCTTCTCCGAGCCGCGTTTTATCTCTCGTTTCGCGTCGAACGATTGCTCTTCGATACTCTACTTCCGATTCGAGTAACGAATGCGCGGCAAAAGTACAACGAGAACACGATTACTGCGTGCTACGACGATATTTTCGTCGCGTAGTCTTAACCTCTTGATCGTCGCATTTTTTTAAGGGCCGCGTATTTCCAATTTTAAGAAAAATGGTACTTTCACTAATAAATAAATAATTTAAATATTTTTTACTTACTCGTAATTGGTGAGCGACGATCAATTAGGATATAATTTGCACAAAAAAGAAAAAAAAAAACCACTTGATTTTCACTAGGTTTGCCACACAATAGATCGAATACTAGATATTAAAAAAAAGTTATATGCATGTTTGTTAAATTTGAAACGTTATAAATTTACAGTCTAAAAAATATACATATATATATTATACACAATGAAACTAACATTTATTTATGGTGTGACACGCTTCGAAGTAAATAGTTGGGCAGAGTGGTATTTTACAGTTTTCGCGCGCGAATTTTGTTCCTTGCCTCTTTTTCTTTCGAATAAATCCAAAATCAAGGAAGAATATATATATATATTTTTCGATTTCTAGTGATAGAAAACGATTCTACATGCCACCGTTAAGAAATCGAAATTAATATCGCCTTTTATTTAGGGTATAGTGATTAGCGCGTACGGCGATCAAGAGGTTTAAGCTTTTCTCTTCGCTTCCAGGCGTTATCTTGCAATTTATAACATAAAATCGGTCGTGCAATCTTGCGAACGTGCACAAAGATTAAGTGGAAGATTTATTCACACGCACAATTGATATTCGTTTCCTTCGAATTTTCTACGTCCAATTCATTCTACGTTCTACGCGAACGAATTTTTGTCGATGAGAAGTTCTCTAAGCTGGTTCGAATTGAAAGAGAAGGCAAAGTGGTCAACAATGTGTTGTTCTCAAATGTGGGAAGCTGCTTTATCGAAATCTCGAATCTGGTGTCTTGCGATTTAGTCAACGATGTACAACGCACAACCAATTAAAGCGATTTATTGCACCTAACGGCGATTAAATTGCGTAAATTGGATAATAGGGAGAACCGTGAAATAATAAAATCGAAGAAATGAAACGCAAGAAATGACAACGTCCATTAATGGCGTTAAAATGAAAGTTTTCCATTGGGGAAAGGGGCAAAAGACGAAAGACAGAAAAGAGGGGGAAGGGAAACGCACCTGTACGAGATATGATCGTGGAAGACCTTGTTGTAACTACCGTTTTCGTCGTCGTATCCACCGTTTTGGGCTGCACCCTCCTCGCCGCGGATTTTATTGGCCGACAGCCCGAGATACCAAATCTCCGAGTACTTTTCGATCTCGGCGCGCTCGAACTCGGTGAGCCTCGAGCCGTAATACTTGAGAGCTTCGGCAGCTGTCATTGGCAATCTCCCAGCTGTATTTTTTTTTTTTAAATAACATAAAACAAATGATTTAATTTAATTATAATATAGATACAACGTCTACGATGTAATTTTGGCGATAAATAACGAAATAATTATGAAGCAATTATTTTCAATTTAAGATGCCTTTGTCTTTTGTAGGAAAATATATTAACAAGACGGATGAGAGTTCTCTTTTTTTTTTCATAAACATTTCTTGAATATTTTTCTTTTTTTTTTTTATTCTCGAGTCCTTTCAGTGGATATAACTTGTTTCATTATTTGTTTCATTATTTGTTCAGAAAAAAAAAAAAACAGAAAATCATCGAACGAAAATGATATCCAACGGGTCTCAATTATCTCATATTCAAGTAAAGATACCGACTCCAGTTCTCATTGGAAATTTTGCGATTCCACAGCCAAAGATACACCAAAAAATTAATTTCAACGATTGCCGATGTGATTTGAAATGTAAAGTCTCACTTTCAAGTCGAAAAAATTTCGAATGAAATTTCTTAGGATACAATCGAGTCAATTTCTATCTTTTCACTCCTCAGATATATTTTTACGCAAAACAGTTAAAAAAAAAAAAAATCAATTCACAATAAATTACGTGATGCTATATATATTCAAGTACACGGTCAATTGACTTTGTCGATGGAATACAAAGAGTGTCGCTTCGATATTCGTCGGGAACAAGAGAGAATAATCGTTTATTATTCGCCTTCAGGCACCCCGTGGTTAAGTGAAATAGCACCATTTCAATTTTATGCAAATATATAATTGCACGTACGATACACATCGTGAGATGTCGCGTTGATAGGCTCGTGCATCGGCATATTGTTGTGGATGTTGTTGGTCGTGGAGTTGGTTGTATTATTGTTGTCCGATTTGTCCACTCGCGTCGACTTGGGGTGGAAGAACGACAGTAATTTCTGAAACAATGAATCATAAAATTCGTGAGGAGATCTCGCTCGTAACTCTTACGAAGTATAGACGATACTTTATTGCACAATACTACAGTCAATACTGCATTATTATACTAAATATTATATCACGTATATATAACTATCTTATGTGTATTCAAGATGATATAGCCAAGCCCTTAATTTTTATCGCTGTTAGCGCCGTGATAAAAGAAAAATATATTACAACGTCTTCTCTCTCGTAAAGTTCATATATTTACCAAGATATGTTTCACGGTGGATGAAAAAAAGTATTGGTATAGTTTTTGGGCAACATTTCCATGATAACAGATGTTACACTAGCAATTTCCAATAATGAGTCCATGCAATCGTAATGCAAGATATATAAAAATTCAAGTGCTCGATCTGCGTTTAATGGCGGAATGTTATTAGAAAATTTACAGGATAACCTTTTGCAAATTACTGGAATTATGTCAACGTTAGGAAAGAACACTTGTCTTTAAACAGCATTGAAAATATTTTATATTCTGTAAAGGATACATGGTCGAGCTGCAAATATAATACCTTTGTCTGATTCTCGAATTTCTATATTGCTCGTGTTATTATTGCACGTTATTCATTGTTGTAAATTCCTATTGTGCACATCATTTGTTTTCACGTGTCGCGAGAAAACCAGGTTTCCCCAATACTTTTTTTGATTCACTGCAATCGATTCGTACAAAAAGTTAACAGGCAGCAGCGCAGTGCTCCGTGGCAATAAATTCATAAAATGAAAATTCATAAAATAAAAGTTGAAATCCCCCTTTTCTCCACGGTACAATAATCGCTGTGTAATTCATAGCTTGAAACTTTCGCAGCAGTAGTGTCAAAAACTTTTCCATTATCACGTTGGAGATACACACAAATTCGCGTATTTTTTTTTTCTTTTTCCTTTTCTTTGTAGATCATTCTATTAGCAACTTTCAAATTCATTTATTTATCCAAGCTGAGACAAGGAAAGCCGCAGTATTTTACAATCGCCGAGTTTCTCGAGGGAAAGTGGGGTAACAGGGTGGCTGCCATAAATTCCATCGGTGGACATCGTCGACAACGGGAATCACGTCGACGATTACGTTCCCGTGATCGTGATACAATATATTCGCATGCCAGCCTCGTTTTTCCTCGGCGAATTATTCAGCGAAATTACTTGAAAAAAAGAAAAGAAAAAGAAAAAAATCTTTTCGAAGGAAAATCTAGGTTATCCACGATCGATACAGAATTCTTCTCAGTGAATTATCATTACTCCCACGGTAAAGAAATCCCAGGGTTGTTCTGCATCCACGGGAATAAAACCATTCGATTGACTCGCTCCATTTGAAGCTAAAGACGCGGAAGAAACGAAGCTGCGGATGGAAATGAAATACGCACTCGCAAAAGCAAAAGCAGACAGATTCGCGATTCAACTTCTAAAATCCGTGAAAAAGCGTTTGCCAGCCGGTAAGATCGTAATTAAATTAAAATTACTTCTCAATTTGACGCTGAATCGTTTCTGAATTGAATGTCGCTGAAGATATTCTCTTTCATTCACGTGTACGTTCGCGATAACGTGAAACGAAATCATTTCCTCCCATTCGATCTAGCTCGTAAAACACACACCGAAGACGGCTTAACGATCACTAAATCTCTCGCACGTGTCGCGTAAAATCGAGAGACGACAGCGTTTCTCTTCTGCTCGAGCCACCAATAAACTTATAAACTCAGTCAACCAATAAACTTCGAATTTCCAAAAAAAAGAAAAAAAAAAGGTTAACTTAAACCAAGGGAAAGGAAGAGAAAGAAAAATAACAGGGATAGAAGAGAAACCGTTGACCCATTAAAAGAACCATGGCAGCGAACCTTCTGAAATGCACGATGCTATCGATGTATGCAAATGCAGACAAGGATGTGCTCCAATATCTTTTGGAGCCAGTACCAGTGATCGAGAATGAGCAGAGCAAGACGAAACACTATTGGGTCTTCAATAGTGGAAAGAAGCAGCAGATCTGTGTGAGATAATGTTGCGGGGGAAAAAATAGGACGAACAAGCGTGGCAGTTTTAAACGCTGAAGAGAGAATGTGTCGGATTATTGACCCTCGACAGTAGCCTGAACAAGTTTAACGACACCGGGAGAAGCCGAGCCGACAATTATGTCTCCTCTTTCAGGCATTAAAAGCGTTTCGTTTGCGAAGCGTCGCCTTTCCGTGTGGCCAAGGGCAGTCAGCCTGTGGCCGCTTGTGCCGTTTGAATGACAATCAGACATGTCTTTGTCTCGTTTCTTTCTCGCCGTGGCAACGGCTGAGGCTTGAATTATTGCACGACAGCCCGCGTCGTCCCATTAATTTCCCTCGCGCGTTCTCCTCGCGCGGATTTCAGTCATCGCGGTGGCAAGCCTCGCGATTTGCATGCGACGATCTCTTTCTCCTCTCCGTATCGTATCGAGTTAGACTTCACGATACAGCGAATGAATTGCACGAGCCCGTTTATTTTCAAAGTGGCCCGACGTGTAATCCATTTTTCAAAAAAAAAAAAAGTTAGCCGTTTTTACATTTATTTCTACGTTCCGTCCGTTCAAACAATTTTCAAACAAATTGTATACTAATGTATTTTAAAATCGCTAAGGTTTCTGCACGCAGAAAATTAATAGAATGGTTGATAGAACGATTGGAAGAAAATTTCGAATTTCGAAAGTGGCTCGAGTCACGTCAGTTTGAGTATATTGTGCAGTGAAATTTTATGAGATAAGAACTATGTTTTTTTTATTATCAAAGTAGTAGCGTTCGATTAGTTCAGATAGTGATTCTTTTTTTTTAACAATAATTTAATCCCATTAAATGTATAATTTTAATATATTACATTTAACATCTAACTCTCGGAGAATATGTTATACAACTGTAAGTAATACAACTTCTTTTTTTCTCGACGAATAATATATTGTCAATTTTTCCAAGAGTACCTGCAGATGTTCGAATATGCATCCACAGTAACTCACAGAGGTTTCTAAGAATGTATAGTTTTAATATATTACATTTAACATCTAACTTCTGGAGAATATGTTGCTGCTTATTAGAAAAAAAAGGAAAATTGCAATAGATTGGAAATGAAATAATATTCAAGTTCGAATTCCACAATTTATTTTCTAGTCGAGTAAAAAACATATGTGATTCCTAGATACGTGTAACTTTGTTTTCCAAGTAATACAACTTCTTTTTCTTTTCTTTTTCTCGACGAATAATATATTGTCAATTTTCCCAAGAGTACCTGCAGATGTTTGCATCGTTCGAGTATGCATCCACCGTAACTCACAGACGTTTGTAAAAACGCGATCGATCGAGACATGCCCGGGAAACCGGCAGAGTTCGTTCGTCTCTCTCAGTCAGCTCTTTGCGAGCGAAGAAACTTCTTCGTTGTCGAAATGCTGCTTCGCAAAGGAAACGCGGCGAGATATTGTAACCGCGGACAGTTGATTTGTGAGTTTGAGAGAGATTTGATGGATCGTGTTATCGAGGATGTTGGCGAGGAGCGCTGTAGGATTGAGAATTTGCAGCGCTTGGACACGCTCTGATTTATTGCTCAAGAACCAACATTTGTATTAACGAAACATTCTGTTCCTGAAAATCTCAAGCGCTTGCACTTTCGAATCAGCTTTCCGAACGCAATGCAATATTTATTATCGTAAAAAGGAGGAAATATTAACATAGATTTGCAGATTTGTAATTTTTTTTCCCCCTTTGAGACAAAGTTTTTGATTACGAAAAATTTGTTGGAGTTGATGATCAATTGCATCGTCATAAAAATTTAACACACACACACACACACACACTCTCTCTCTCTCTCCGTATAATTATATATATATATATATTTATTTATTTATTTATTTTCGCTGTGAATCCACTTGTTTCGTCAAAATTCGTCCGCCATAGGCAGAATTAGCATTGATTAGGAAGAAGCATTAATTACTTCCGCCCGTACGTGGCAAATTATCAAGGCTTTCGCAGCTTATCAGTTGCACTGGCAAATGATATTCCGAGCCAACAGAGCCGCTTTCGTGTCGCTGTTATTTATTTCCGAGTTCTGCAATAAAATTCACTTGCTTTATCCTTTCACGAAGAAATCAATTACCTTCCGTCTTTCACGTGCAAAGCATACAACAACCGTGTGCAATTAACAATCGCCACGTTTCAGATTTTCAGACAAGCGGAAAAGAAAAGGAAATCCAAACGCACGGCGTGTCGGTTAAAAAAGAGATTAATGCCACGTGTATTTTCAGACTGACTAGCTGAAAATACGATGCAGGAAAAGTTCGAAAGTGCATCCATCGTTTTTTTTTTTTTTTTTTCATAAATCTTAAGTATATGATACATATACCGCGGAGTATACGTTTTATGCAATCTCATCGTTTCATCGATGTAATTACAGAAATGAAATCTGAATGAAGATGTGATCAACCTGGAAGGTTATAACATTGTAACCTGTAATTTCGCCGCGAAACTTCCTCCATCTAATCGCAGGTATTTTATTAAAAGAACATTCCAATATTCTCGAAGAATATTGGAAAATACGAAGAGGAACAAGTTTCTTGCACCTTGCTAACTTCTGTTATTCGCGAGTGGTTCGTCGGCGTGTATATTCGCGAGTAATCGCACGATCGTGTGTTCAATTGCGACGAGAACTATAGACTGTTGCAATTAGGTGGAATTAAAGCGAGTCTCGGCTGAAAAGATAGATAATATCGAAATATTATACTCCCGTCTGGCCATTACAACTAGCTCGATGAACGATGCATAAATCGAAGTGAAAAGTGAAGTAGATCATCGGGAGGAAGTCGAAGATCGAGACTTCTGAGGATCTACCATTCACAGAGGGGTACACAAACAAGCAGTTTCTTCTTCTCGTTCACAATGTCGCTCGGTCATAAATAGTCGATAACTCGCAGGCAATTATAACTATAATTGCGGATACGCGGATGTATCGTGTCTGTTATTAAAGCAATGTTAATACCACGTGTCGAAGTACGTCATGCGAGATAATTTCCCATTTAATCGTGTAATTTCAGAGTCTTTACATCGTACGTATGTTGGTCCGATTGATTAGAAAGTGGAGGATAATATTGCACTTTTACAAAGATATCGAACGCTGTTCACGCAGTAGAAGAAGAATTCTTTTACTTTCGTTCGGAATTGCACAAAATCAAACAATACAACAAATATATA
>WIUT01005802.1:0-14363 GCA_010645135.1 Tetragonula clypearis
ATTATACAGATATTGGAAAGATTCAATGTCAGTTTGTTTGAATTTCAAGATGATTTTTTTCATTAAAGAAAATAGATTAAGGGAAAAATGATTGAAGTAAATAAAGTTATAATAAATATTTATCGAGGATAATATTTTAAGAGATATATATTACAGAAAATGGTAAATAATAGCATCTCAATTAAAAGTAAATTATTTTATCTTTACATCTCTATTCAATGTAAGAAAAATGAAGAGAATAAGTACTTTATCATTATCCAAAACTTTCTCTTGCAGATTAACAAATGGCGAGAATAAATTTCTTTTATTGTTGCTATTGTCTAAAAATTGTCGAAGAAGAGAAAAAAAGAAACATGATTGTTCTCGATTTTTTAATAGACTCCCTTATTCAGACGAAGGCGAATTTAATTAATGAAGACTCCCTTATGAAGACGAAACGAAAAGTTAGCCATTTTTTATGGATAGAAAACGTTATTCAGAAACGTGGAACAACTGTTGTTGTGACGAATGACTATGAAAATTGATCGAACCTGGTATCGAACTGCTATCCATTTAATCGTTTCTATAATTGGAAGAAATGACTTCCTTTCATTCATTTTCTTTCGACGTGCATGCTGAAATTATACGCATGGAATAGTGAAACTAATTATATTTTTTTACCAAAGAGTGTGAAACTATATTACACACATTTATATTTTCAACGTTTTCCTCATAAATAAATCTGTGAAAGAAGTGGAAAATTTGTGAAAGAACTTTTCAATAAAAAAACTTTCATTGAAAAGAATTTAATAAGATCACTGAAATACAGGAAATATTTTGAAAATCGTACAATATTCATTGAATATACGAATTATGAAATTCTATTGTTTTAAATTTTACTAAACAAATCACGATGCTCGACTAACTTTCGTTGCAAGTTGCAATTTTAATAAATTTTCAAAATACCATGGCGAGCCACTGCATAAAATCTGGAAGATTCTAAAGCCATCAAAGGATTCGAATTTCCTCCCCTCCCCCCGTGAAAATTACATTTACAAGGAAAAAGCTGCGTGATTTTTGTTTCTCTGCTGCATTATCTCTCTGACATTCTCGTGTTCTTGGTTAATAAACTTCTACACGAATGCAAATGCAGCCTGCTTCTCTGGCAGGTCTTTGAAGCCACAGAAATAGAGAGACGATGATCTAATTGACATTAAATCTCAAAACCCAGCATCTCGAGTTTAATGAAGTAAAAGAGAAACAACAGCAAGGGGAAATCAGAAGAGGGTAGCAATTTAAAAAGGAACATTGCATCGTGTCCTGGAAATATACATCCCGAACTCTCTATTATTTTGCATATTTCAAGATCTTCATTTAAATTCATTTCCCCTCACGACCGAGATATCATAAATAGCTTCGAGAGTTCGAGCGTTGTCGGGAAGAATCGATGATCAACGTGAACAAGATACATGCAAGTTAGTAAAATTAACGCGTACGCTATGCTTTTGCGAAAACATTTTTCCGAGAACGCAGCCTTCCCTCGTCGATCGATCTGACGAGCCAATTCGCATTCAGTCTAACAATGGTCCTTTATCGAGAGACTGCGAGTCGATCGAACTCACTTGAACTACCTAAGAAATTTTCCATCTAAGAAAATTCACGTAAATATTTCATAACCACTCTGGCCAACTGGAAACTCCTTCAGAAAATACTTTAGTTGAACAACACCCTCTGAGGTTTCTCTGAGGACGAAGCGTTTTCTGAACAATTACATGTCTATTAAAAGTTTGGCTGTCCCAGATTTTCAAGAAGTTGGACAAAATTCTCATTTCACTCGTTAAACGTGCGTGAAACACAAATAATTTCGTAATAAAAATATAAATTCGAAGGGGTGAGATATATATCGCATGGCACTTGTTACGCTTTGGAAAAAGACTGACCATCTAATGTTCAACCATCGTCTCACTTTTTAGATTTCTTTCAGACAATTTCCTCGTTTTAGAGAGCATTTAATTTACTCGCTGTCGTAGGTAATCAAATGTTGACGGCCTGTGAAATTGCCGGCGATCCTTGAAAACTTTATGACTGCGCGACATTGAGATACTCGGCTCTTCCACCATGAGATCGCTTAACACTGTTTTTTAAAAACGTTTATCGCCTTCTCTTTTGCACAGCTGCTACATTTAATTCAATCCTAGATAATATCTTGCTGGGAAAGCAAATAGTTGACTGAGCTTCTCTGAGAACTAACCTGAAAGGTTTCAGGTTCTACAGAATAATTACTTCAAATAAAAACACAAAAGTGTTACAAAAGTGATCACGAACTATCACGACGAAGTAAAAAAAAACTACAAACTCTCTGTTTTCTCAAAAAAAAAAAAAAAAAAAAAAAATCTTAATCTCTGTATTAATTAAATGAATCCTGAAATTTTGACATCGTAGGCTCCCAGGAATCTCGAATTCGAAATATTTCTTTTAAAACCTTCAACGGAACGAAACCAAAACGAAACGGAACTTCATTTCAAGCTTTACTTCTCTTCGGCATTGCGATAAACAATAATTTCGAACGGAGAATATAACGCAATAATTTGATCACCCACTATGAACAAATAACCATCGAAAGCAAACAGTCCGGCGAACATTCCCGAAATGAAGAGAAAGAGTTGAAATAATCGGGAAACGCGTCGAAATAAATCGTAGTTTCATGTACACGTCGTAATATATTGTAAAATGTACGCGGTGTATCGACGTTATTAATGAATAAAGGAGCGCGGCAGCGGAAGGGCGATGACACGCAATCAAGCGCAAAAAAACGGGTAGCGGGTTTGGTTGGGGATAGATAGATTTTCCAGTGGTTTTAATCGCCCAGCCCTCTGACCCAAGAAACAATTTACTCTTTCACTTTTGCGTTGCTGCTGCGACGACCGAGCCGATATAACCCCTTGCTCCTCTCCCCCGTGTGCAAGGGTATGTGTATGTATGAGAATACCGCGAATAAATCATAGGTCGCATGATTTAAATGACGCACTGTAAATTCGCCAATTTATCTATCGCAGAATTTTTTTCTTTCGCCTGACGTGCACGCATTCGTTATGCGAAAGCTCGTCGGCCGGCTTCGCTGTGCGTGACTTTTAACTTCGCCCATTTTTACCACCCCTGTTACCGCCCTTCTACACCGTTTTGCGCACGAACGACACGAATGTACGAACGCGCGAGCCTCTCGAAAAGGGAATCTCGGGTTTTAATCTCCGGTGAAAAGAATGCCAACGATCCCTTATGCGGTTATTAAATTAACATTTTCGTTTCTTTGCCCGAATTCCGCGGTGACATTCGAGTTGAAAATATTTCAATAATCCTTCCATCTCGGCACGGGATTTTAACGTTTCAATGTGAAATTGATACGCGAGATATCAAAAATGTTACGCGATTGTGCTTGGAAAAAAAGAGAGACGGAATTAAGCTGAAATTGTTTGGGAAACATTATTTGTTTGTGTGTTTTGTTTGTCGAAATGGGTGTTTCGTTTCGACAAGTTTCTTCGCGATGATTAAATTATCTCTTATCCTGTGAAGACTCGAGTCCTGATTAAATTGTCAAGAAAGTTAAATTGTGCTCGATACGTTCTCTTCACGTTGATATTTTGAATGTTTACGCATGTGTTGTATATTTACATATTTTCCCTGTAAATATGTAATTGTATTTCTTTATATCGTATTTGCCTCGTATTTGCAAAAACTTTTCGATTCTTCTTCCGCATCGACGTACCGATCAGTATATTATATTATTTAATTTCATAACGTTCCGCGTACTATATTTATAATAAAATAATATTTAATTAATTACGACGAAATTATTCGCAGCATGTAATTGAATATTAACATTGCAAATTATACATTTGCAAATACGTTTAATTACGTAACGAGCTGTATCGAGCAGTTGCTGGAAGTCTAAATGAATAAAATACAATATACGAAGTCGAGCAAGGAGCGAGTAAAAACAAAATAATATATACAATCAAATTGTAAAAATTCCCGAATAAAGGATATTTCCAAGGCAGCGCCGCTGCAAAGTTTCCCATAATTCATTCGCGTTTGATTTGATTTCTCGCGTCCTGACCAATTTTCACGTTTGTAATACTTCAATATAAATGCATAAGTGGTGCCGAAGAGGACGAGAAGTACCAGAAGGAACTCGCACTTACGTTCCGCGATCGTGGTAAAAACGTCGTGCAAACTATCCCCGTCCGACGGAAGATTATTTTCAAAGCGAAAAGGGGGCGTTTGCGGCTCGGTGAAGAACCCTTCTCTCGTTTCGCAAATATCCCGCTTGATTTTCCGGTTTCAAACGGCTGCCCCTGGCAGCCGGGAGAGACCGGTGCCGGGGCCGTTTCACGACGACGATGGATAACGAAGCTCAAAGGATTTTTGGCAGTTCTACGGACAAGCTAAATTCTCGCTCGTTCCCCTTGGGAAACCAACGGATGAAAACGGCCGGAATGGCCGTTTGAATGTTTGTGCAGTTATTGTTCCCGCGTTTCCTGCACGGTCCACCCGTTCTCGGTCCTGCTTCGTTCAGCATCATTAAGGCTGAATTCCCTACACACGCACGTCAGACGCACGTCGTTTGTATCGACGCGATGAACAAGCACGTCCCTGTGCTTCTTTCCATACGTGATTTTCAGACCGTACAGTCGAATACGTTTCGTCGTGAAATTATATAGATATCTATGAAACTAGCAAGTTTCATTGATATCTCAGCGAAAAACACGGTTATTTCACGTGACACATCGACGAAACGGTGACATTCATCGTATTGTCACACTTCGACGTGAAATTATATAGATATCTATGAAACTAGCAAGATCAGTCGAAATCTCAGCGAAAAACACGAAATGCTGACGTTCAGTTAGAACTGTTGTATGTATCGATGTGACGTGATTTGACGTCAAGTAATAGGAATTATCTTGGAAATCATTTTAGGAATAAAAACTATTACGTAAGATAGAATTGTCATAGGTAGAATTATTAGAAGAATAATGTAATTTAACAACAGGGGGAAATTGTTATAAAAAGTTCCATCTATCGGTTCTCGCTGCATTATTAACGCCGAATTTCCTATACACGCGTTTGTATCGATGCGACGAAGAAGCACGTTACTGTGATTATCAAACGAGTTAACGACGTAGAGAAACAGGAGCGAGCTTTATCCAGTCGAAAACTGACTTTAAGACAGAATTATTACCTAAGTGATAATTTGATATAAAAATCTTAATCCAAAGAAGTAATTTAGTGATAGAAAGTATTTTTGGAAATCATTTTAGAAATGGAAACTATCATACTAGGTTGAATTCTTATAGGTAGAATGTAGAATAGATAGAATTAAGAGTGTAATAGGAGTAAAGTGGAATTATTCTAGGAATTATTATGTAAGTGGAATTATCAGGAGACGAGGTAAGAACTGTTACAAGAACGATTTAATATCAATTTAACGTTATTATAATAATAGGGGGAAATTATTATGGAAAATTTAAATCGCGTACAGAAAAATAAGAACACCGTCAGCTTCGTATTGATGCACGCGTCAAAAACGTTGATGCTTCTTGGAAATTCGGCCATTAAAGACACACGAGAACGTGCTTCAATCGTCCACGCGTCGAAAAATCGACGGAAGAAAAGAACCACGCCGGTTCTCTTCCATTGGAAACTGTTTCCTGGATGTTTGCGATCCCGCAGCAGTTTCGCGTCGTCCTTTCAGTTACCAGCTTCCTGTTTCGTCCTTTGGAATCGACCGGAGCCGAGTCGTTTGTCCGTGGGACACGCTCGAATCTTTGGAGATTCGAGGACTCGCCGAACTGCTTGAGAGAGATTTCTGGATTGCTTACAGGCCACTTGGAATACTTTTGAATTTCTTTCGCGAGTGAACAGATTCTTAAAACGATTTTTGTAACGTAGCACTGAAGCAGGAAATTACACGTAAAAATCGAGTTATTTGCCTCGCCGTGTGCCAAAAAATATTCATCGAAACATGGATAATCGTTAAATATCGAATTTTAATACAATTGTATCAACAGAGTGCTAATAAAGGGAGAAAGAGATACAAACGTGAAAGGGAGCCGATTCGTTCAAACTCATTCGAGTTCAAATCCATTACTATCTTCACAAATCCAGGAATTTAATTAGCACACATCTGGTTACTGCGCATACTCCGTCTCTTACTCATACGGAACTAATAATGCATTCTGTTCATACCCTCTGCTCTCCTCAGCGATCTCCTCCTTACGAATTAGTTAATTAAGTTACGTCCTCGCGGCCGAGCACATAATCCTTACCAGGGGCCAGTAGTATAACTTACGACTAAGTCGGACGCTCAAAGCAACGCCAGCCTGAATCTCTCGTCGCTATTCGAAACAACTTACGATCGAGAACAGAAAAAAAGGAAAGAAAGAAAAAGGGAGGAGAGGGGGGGGGAGAGAGCATCTGAAACGGAAGACGTTATTAAAATTCGGTTGAGCGTTCTTTGATTGCCAGGCCAGGAAGTTTCGGCTGGCCAAACTAGTTCAATTAAGTTCGGCAATTTCTGTAAAAACGAACGTTACGCGAGAGATTAAACGCAAGGAAACTAGCGCTTGTTAAATGAAAACGGAGAATGGAAGACGGAGAAACAAAGTGAAAGACAGGGAGAGAGGGAGGAAATCGAGGCAACTATGTTCTAATTAAAGCGTACAAAATTGCATTGTGTACAGGGGCCGGGGTCTAGTCGGCCGCCGATGGTTCAGCAGCTGTCTTTAAAAGTTTCGATAACTTTGGTCGCGCGCCCCGCAAATCCATTTCATCTCTGTAATTGAAATGGCAAGTTAGTCCGACCTCGAAACAATCCTCCTTGTGTTCTTCGCAACGAGCAAGTTTGCGCCGTTATTAAGTAATGCTTTAATGATCGCTCGCGACGCGATCCTTCTTTTTCCTCGCGACTCGCGGCACCACGTCTTCCTCGAAGACGGAAACGCATTTCCGGTGTTGGATCTTGGACAGTGCAACTCGAAACTGAACGAGGAGATGAGAATATTCGGAAGAAAGATTAAACAAAAAGTGAAAACTCGGTTGACTCGGTTCTCAAAAATGAAGCAAGTTCCAATTGTGGTATTCTTCTTAGTCAACGTCTTCAAAATTGGAGACGAATCTGAACAATGAAGGCGCGATAATGATTCTAAATTCGTGTCTTTCTTACCCTAAACCTTTTTAAACCATAAAATAATGGTGAAATCATAATCTTGGACATCATACGAAATATAAAATTACGTATTTAACAAATAGAGGAATTCTCCCTTTCTGAAAGTCGGAAAGAATTCAATTCTTCACACAGCTAACTCCGGCAAGTAGCTATTGCCTGTGCGGCAATCATTAATTTACTACACACTACCATATAAAACTTGTACATCACGCGTAATCGTAGAAATTGAGTTACTGAGTATGCGTGCGACTGCAACATTGCAGAATTCATGAAAAATAATGTTCCGAATGGAAATTGCGGCCAACTAGTTTTAGTGTAGAGTTACAGAGAACTCTGTATCAAATTTACTTCAAAGATTTATTTCATTCTCGTCGATTTCTAAGAAAATGTAAGTCTGTAAATATTTCGAATGAAACGCGATACAACTTTGTTGTTGAACAAATGTTCATTTACTGAAACTTGTTTCTCGAAGATGTCAAGAACGAATCGCGTAACAGTGTTTAAAATTACACCGATGACCTAACCCCACCTGATGGTATTACACAATGAACTACTTCGAACTAGATTACACGGTCTACGTTGATTGTAAAATGTACATTATTGAGCGGATACGCTGTTGTGCGGAATGTTAACTCGCTCTTCCCATAATAAACTGAAATAGATACTATCGGTATATTTAATCCCTTGCCTTACGATTTTTGTTCCCCGATCCACGTAATAAGCATTGGTTATTATAACGCGTTATAATCGTGTCAAGTGTAAAGCATTGGAATCATTGTACGTAATTCGCATAGTATACTGATCTTTGAAGAACTAAAATTCATTTGCTTTTCCTTTTAAATCAAAAGGATAATTCCTATTACCAGATGTTACAACTCAAAGGGTTAATCTACTTAATCATCTCTTCTGCGTCCCTGCGTCTCAGAGTCTTTGTTCTAATAAGACATTTCCTTTCTCCGTTTTCGTGTTTCTGTTCTGAGAAAAATATGCGTAAAAAGTACGTGCTTTTATTTAACATACACTGTCACGCGAAACGTTCAATATTCGAAAGATTCGTTCGAAAACTCTTCGTGTTATTCGTACCCGGTTATACTCGATAGCAACTTTTATACGTATTGATTAAAACCTGTAGAGAAAACCTGCTTATATTAGATACTGAAGGGATTCGAGAAAATGACCACTCATTTTTACGTGTTTACAGGTATCTAATTCAATCGAAGTGTAGCAAGGAGGGCAGTCTTACCGATAATTAGAGCAAACAAGAAGAAATTGAAACTCAAATCAGCTTGGCGAAACCCGCGGCCATCAATTCGCAACGTAGAAACGAAACGGTTCGATACGAGACGAGATTAATCCGGCGAAACTGACCGGGGGGCACGGTCAGTGAAAACTCGAAAAAAACACGGTGGAAATTCTTGCACGTTAAACTTCAATAAAGCATCGAGCTTTTCTGTTTGTCATATTCTCGTACCGTTTCAGGCGGGAAAAAGCAATCAAACGGACGTTGCCCATTTGCGTAACTCACGATCATGCGACGTGTCGCAAAAGCGACGTCCCGCAAAAATCACAGCCGATCCACCGATCTGTGTGGCGAGGCGATCGCGGTGGTGATACGAGAGCCCGTCGTATCACCACCTCTTACCTTTTAATAAAACGAAACGCGCGCCCGTCGGGCTGATCGAAGCGCTGTGGAATCGGTCGTAAAGCGAACCGCACGAGGCGAAAAGCGGCGCGGTGGTTCTTTCTCGCGCATCGGTTTCGATCGGGAAACACGGCCGTGGCCACGTGCTCGTTACAGATTGATAACAGACCGAAACGAATTACAGCAATCCTCGATCGTTTGGCCGCGATTAATATCCGATTCGTAACGGCCGGCTGCGGTGGCGGCGTCGTTCACGGCTTGCGGATTGCAGAAATCGTATCGCGCCGTCCAACGCTCGGAGAATTTCGATGTTATCCGATATATAGCTGGAATATCGAGCGCGTACCCAGAAACCGATTGCCGCCACGATTTTCATCCGCCGACGATTGCTTTCTGATTTCCCGGCGTCCGATTTTTACGCTTGCGGATTAGCGCGACACGCTGCTACCTCCGACCAAGGATATCTCTCGCTGCTCATCGCAAATGGAAATCGTATTTGAGAGAGAGAGAAAGAGAGAGAGAGAGAGATCTGGCAGAAGTTTCAGACATTTGTGTGGAAAGGTGTCGTTCGATAAGATTGAGATGTACGTTCGTGTTACTGGGTTGTTAACGAAGAGCAGGTCCGAATATTTCTAACGGATCTGCGGTTGAACGCGTGATTATTTCGTTTCTTTCTCGCACCTTTTCTTGCTTTCGAAAGTTTTTGTTTTGTCGAGATCAATTTTAGACGATAACGATCGAGTGAATTGCGCTCAGGATCAGTCCAGGAAACGACAGTGAAAAGGTGAAACAATGCAGTTTCAAAAATTCAGGAATTCATTTGTTTCGTCAATTCGATCTTCGGATGTCTTCTCGAGGAATTTTTGAAATTGCCTGCCAATTAAAATCAATTAAATTTCCCGAAGAATCTTCTCGACAGACGTTATTGAAAGCGAAGATCTTAAAAATTTGCCGCGTAGTGACCGGTATTGGCCAAACTGGAATTCCGAAGATATTCACGCAATCCTCTCGAGCACCATTGTCGAGAACTTTCTTCGCATAAAACTTTGTTACCAGTGTCCCTGAACCGCAGCACTGTCTTCCAAACTGAAATCTTATGGAATTTCCATACTCTGTCAAGCGAAATTCATTTCACCGGGCGACCGAATTGAAATTAATTAGAAGTAAAACACGAAGAATGATGTACAAATATTTTCCGAATTTGCCCCGTTAGCGAAAAGTTATTTCCCATTAGTATTTCGCTCGCATTATATTCGGCTGTTTAATTTGGTATTATTAACAGCATACATACGAATATTCAACGTAGCAATACTAACGGTATATTTAATTTATAAGATAACATCGTAACGAAAACAAACTTGAAACGAAATTAATTTATTATTTCGGAACAAACAAGCATCCGGCAACTGAATTAACAATAATAATTAAAACATTTCTGCTGCGTTATGCGGGATATCATTATTTTCCATGCGAACGAGAATAATCTTCTCGCGTCGCGAGACGAAGGACCCACGCCAAAACCGCTAAAAAGCAACACGCGATAAATGACTTTGGTTCTTTTTTTCACTGTTTCAAAACTAACTGGGGAAAAGGACCCGTATCAATTGCAAATTTCAGCGAACAAAAAAAAGGAGAAAAAAAGAAAAGAAAGAGAGAACAGTCGCCCATCCTTTGCAACGATATTGCTGTCCTAATAAAAAAATGTTGTCGCCAAATTGGTCTAACCCGACGCTGGAACCGCCATCGCTCTAAATAAAATTCGCTCTTTTTTTTTTGTTCGCCTAAAACTATATCACACCGGCTCTCGTTTGCAACGGCATCCGGTTACTTTTTTCAATCCCTTCCGAGGCTTTTGCGACGAAAACACTTCGGCACCGACACACAACAGTGTGTTAGCGATACGCTAAACCGATAGAGAGAATTTGCTCGCGGCGGAAACGCCTTGCCGAGGGTTCGCAGTTTTTTTTAAATATCGAAAAAAAAGAAATGAAATGGCGAAGAGAGGAGGGGTGGGGAGGGCGGGGAAATTCGGAAAACAAGAGGAAAAGTCAATTTGAATATTCCGGGGTCTCTAGCGCGCGAGAAAAGAGAAAACAACGCTGATAGAAAAGAGAAAACAAGAAGAGAGAAAAAAGAGTAACAATTTCCGGTGCAGAGCGATACGCGTTTTACTTGTCCGATTGCCCCCTCCAGCCTCGTCCCCCTATCCCCCCCCCCGCCCCACCCACCGATAACACTTCGATTCGACGATTCTTCAAACAAGCTGGCTACACTTTTAATTATAATCGATTTCAGTTGTACCAGCTGTAACTGTGAAAAGCTTCGGACGTTATTATTTCCTGCGTGGTTCGTGTCTGATCGATCGTTTCGAACAACTAATCGTCTAGGTTGAAGTTTATATTGAAGTTTGCGATTATTTGAGAAGGAGCGCAACAATTGAAGCTTCTAGGAAATGTAGCGTTTGTCGCAGAATTTTGCAAAACAGAATCTTATTAATAACGAGATCCAAACAAGAGACACCAGAATTAGTATAAAATATCAGCCTTTTTTATATTTTTACGTTATCATTTCGTACTAGAGAAATTCATGGAAGTAAATTCTTCACTTTTCCAGGTGAATCTTTACACGAAAGAAAATCGATCGGCTTGGATTTCGAGAGGTTCGTATTAAAAATCCTCGTTCTCTTTTCAAGTGAAATGTGAGATGTAAAAAATTGGTACGATATTGGATTTGTTTTCGCATCATCACCGATGCACGTTTCTATTTCGCTGCGAATAACCGCGTACACGCGCGTAATGAAATCGATGTGAAACTGACGAAGAAGAGAATGGATAAATTTTCGCCTCGAGATACACGCGGCATGTACTCAGTTTCTAAGCATTTCGCGCAGCTTCTTTGTACCGAAAGTGCAATATATTTATACCCGGAGAGTTGGGTGCATTTCCTCGCTAAACTACAACCTGCTTACTTCCTAAAGTTCAACGGGTTCCCTCTCTAAAGTACAAAATGCTCTTCCTTCTGCGTTCCACGCGTTTCCTTCTCAAGGTATAGATCGTTTTTCTTTAAGAGTTCAACGCGTCTATCTAAATTTCATCGCTTCCACGCGTGCCTCAAAGTTCTCGAGCTTCTCGTACGAAATTTTACACGATTCCTCCCTTCTCTTCGAATTAAACGGCAGCATTTTGTAGTTCGTATATAGAATTCGTATATTTCGAATATGGAATCACACTCTCGCGGAAACAGATTACTCGAAGCAAACTTTCCAAATCCATGCTTTTCCAAACTTTTCGTCTCGTGTGTTTTGCTTTTGAACGATCCAGTTCGATTTCAAGTAGAGGTTTAACTAACACGCGAGACTCGTTTCGCGTGTACGAATCTGCCGAATTTTATTTCGCTGTTTGCCTCCCTTCCATCCTCCATTTTCCCCTTAAATTTCGACCGAACTTGCTTTTTCAAAACTGCAGCGTACGCTCCCCTTTAAAATTCATTTCCTTCTTTAGACGTTCCTTGGAATTTTCAACCTTCGTTAAACACCACTTCTTAAAATTCAGAAGCTACACCGTTTTTCTGTTTTCATTCTCTTCTCCCCTTTATCCCTTTTTCAATTTTCCCTCTAGCCTGTTCCGTGAGAAATTGATACGGCCTGCCTTCGTAAACTTCCATCAACCTTTTGTTACCGAACTTTCGCAGCTTCTTCAAAAATCAACTCTAGCCGTCGTTCGCGGAGCTTCTCGTTCGCAGTTTGTCCATTCCAAAAATTTCGCGCGATACGGCTCTCGCAAACTCTCCAAGCGTGAAAAACTCTCCGTCCGACGTCGAGTGTCGGCTTTAAAAAAGTCTTCGGTGGCCGAGGCGAAGGATAATCGTTTATCGATCCGAATTTGAATAAACGCGCGACCGGGACCCTCTCGTAATGAGTACAAACTGCTTCCGTGACGTGTAAAAATCACTATGGTCGACTTTCGGAACGATTGCTGAGTCTTGAGAGGCTCGCGAGAACGCAAGAAAACACGCGTTTACTCGATCGATTGGTGAAATACAGTACACTTCGCTGAGTTTGTCAAAATCAACAATTACGTTATTGACGACTATTCGTTTCATTGATACTAGGAACTGAAACGTCATCATTTCGGGTGCGTTTCAATTTATTTTTTGAAGAGATTTGAAGAGAATATTACTTTGACGAACTGAATCTTCTCATTTTTATCACGCTGTATAAGTAAAAAACAAGTATATTTTCATTCGCGTATTTTACTAACTGCGATAAGATAAATTTTCTTTGTCGCTGATGGTAGTTCACTATGCATTGAATTTCAAACGAGGCGCGTTAATTATTTCGCCGTTTGAAAACAATATATACGGCGTGACTGATTATTTATTCACTGCATTTACAAAGTATACACAACGTCGCGCAACATGCACAATTTCAATAGAAAAACTCGTTCGGTGAATTATTCGATCGGAGAAGAAGAAAGGAAATTAATGCGTAGAGATCTACGGAGACGGAGTTCCACAGTCAGTCACGTTCGTTCAAACGTGCATGAAATTAAGAAAATCAATCGATATGAACATGCAGTCGAAAGAAAGTTAAAACTCTCGAGATCCTGGCATTATTCGACTTGCTCTCTCGTCGCGTTTCGAACGCTACAAGAACCCTTGAAAGTCCATGTAATAGATATTCATTTAGAACAACTGGTGACTGGCGACTGGTGGAACAATAATGAAAGAAGGAGAATCTATGCCGCGAAAATCTGTTTGTCCAATTGACTTTCTCGAACAAGCAACGTTATTCATTGGTTCTAAATTTGCTAAATCGGTACTTTTGCAATTCGTATATCACGATTCGTGTTTGACCACGTCCACGTCCGACGAAATTCAATGAAAATGACAAACTCCAGCTACAGTTTAATAAAATGTTAAGATAAAATATGCCCAGTGAATTAACTGCGCGTTATTTAATGCATTCTTACAGAACGGCGGAATGGCATAAAACTAGCTTTGTATTACGCAACGTCAAGAATAATTAACTCGCGCCATTAAAACCTTCCATGGAAAATAATAACTATGATAAAGCATATCCAACAAGGCGGCGCATTAAACATGGTTATGTAAGACGTATATAATGTAGCCAACATCAACGACTGCATTATAAACGACAGCATTAACCACTCTCCCTCTTCTCACACAGGGGAAACGTGGAGAAAAACTGGAAGGGGCAAAGGATTCTTTCCCTTGATTCTTATTACGATCGCACTGTAGAACGGTGTCGAACACTCTGATTGTCGCGGAGGGACGCGGAAAATTGATTTCTTCGTTTCTCAGAGTTAAACACCAGTAATAATATCAATGTGTTGTAACGAATGAAGATAATTCTTGGTTTTTACAAATGTGTCACGACACGTGTCATTATTCATCATCATTCTGTATTAACTTATTGTTAGAAATTGCCTGAATAAATAAATTTAAACGACCTTCGAAGCAAATTACTTAGCTTGTATCTTAACGCCACTCGATATA
>WIUT01005803.1:0-14360 GCA_010645135.1 Tetragonula clypearis
TATGGCTTCTCTCGTTGGTGCTGCTTTCTTAATTCGTGGCGAACCTAGAGGTGGCCGATTCTACGCAGAGAGAGAGAGAGAGAGAACAAATCGAGCAAAACACACAGTTCGCGAGTGCAACGCGAATATCATTCGAGTACGAGAGAAAGTTAAATGAAAATGTTTACAATGACAAAATTAAAGAAGATCGTGTTCCTTAAATGAATTCGATTCTTTGAAACTGTTTAATTTCGTAATTTCTATTTTAACGTCGTGTGTCGTATCAGTGTATCTAAATAACTTTGGATACTATATTACGGTTCAGAAAGATGTTTGCTAGAAGAAAACAGTGTACAGAGTTAAAGTGGAAGCCGGAAAGCCGACGTATCGTGTACACGTTTGATCGATAGCTAACCATCGAGGGTGACATGTGGTTTACCAGCACAATGCTCGAGCATATCACGGCTCAACACCGTGCAGGATGTGGATAATGCGAGTCCAATAGGTAGATTCAATGCCGATAGAAGACAAGTGTTGCCTAATTAGTCCCATAGTCAGCTTTGTCCCATCTTCTTCCAAAGCTATTGTCGTTGCCCTGTTCAGTTTCGGTTTAACACGCTCGTGTTGGGCAAATCTGCCGAACATTACGTAATAAATGTTGAAATAAATATTTATTAATAATATACTGTATACTAATAGTACTATTTTTTTAATACTATACCATATTACTATTTTTTTAATATATTTTCGGGCCACGAAAACGTTCTCAACGTATTCTTCCAACGAAAGTATTTTCAGTATTTTTTCTTCCTTTTTCTTTCTTTCTTTTTTTTTTTTTTTAATCCATCCAACACTTTAAAATACGCGATTCTACTTCGTGAGATCTCCGGGGGGAATCGTCGGTGAATTCTAAACGAATAATGGAAAGTCGACGCGAGAGGTTTCATAAGTGTGCGCGGATTATCTGATCGTTTTACGCTGGCTGGCAGTAAGTGAATAAATACGTGCATACGTGATCGCAATAAGATCCTTGGGGGAAAGGGGAGAAGGGAGGGGCAGTGATAAATTAACGCCGACCGGTTTCAGACGACTTCTCCAACTCGGCCTTCTAGATCGTCCTGCCAGTTGCACCAATTCGTTTTGCAGATTTATCTGCTGCTCGATTATTCCTCTCCTTTCATTTTTCTTTTTCTTTTCTTTTTTTTTTTTTGTTTTTCTTCCCTTTTTGACATTCGTTCGTTCGTTATCGGGTTGGTCTTTCCCTCCAAGAGATGCCGATTTCTGTGCCGATGTTTGTAATTCGTTCTTCGTATCTTGAAAATTCAGCTGAATTACGGAGGAGATATATAAATTTTCGATTTTCGATTTAAAATTGCTTTTGCGCGGGATCATCGGCGACAGAAGTTGGTTTGCGTAGAGTTACTTATAATAGAATCGTTTTACATAGAATTATTAATAGTGGAACTGTTTTTAAGCAGAGTTGAATCACATACATACAGTTTTTAATAATAGAATTGTTTGACGCAAGAGTAAAGTAATTTTGTCTAGACGATCATTTAGTGGCAATATTGTTTTATAGGCTACTTATTTCGCAAACAGTGACATTTTTTTTTTGTTGCTCCTTGAGAAATTATTAATTTTCGAAGGAATGATTCTCAACGATGTATGAGTGTATCAGATGTTCTCACGTTTCACGAGGAACGCGTGTTTGTTAATTCTGGCACATACATCGTTTGTCACTAGGGACGTTATGGACTTTCGAGTCCATAGTAGTTTAGAGAGAGAGAGAGAGAGAGAGAGAGAAACAGGTGAGAATTAATGGCGCTTGAAAATCGAAGTTAGCAATTGCGATTTTTCTCTTGTTCCGTTCTAAAATCTAGAATAAAGAATTCCAGAATTCTTGCAGAATCTTTCACTCGTGAGGGAATAATGATATTTCTTATCCGATAGTTCCAATCCTTTTGTAGCAGTAATAATTTCAATTTTCCTTATACTTTTTAATAACAATATATGAAACCTTCTCTTGGTATTTCTGAAAAGAAAAGAAATATAAAAAAAATATTGGAATACTCACTAATAATCGTAAAATAACACACTCTTTCTACTCATCTTTTTACTTTTTTCTGCTACAATTTCTGAACGAAATGTACAATTTTCTCCGACGAAAATAGGAGTTCCATTTGAAAGGAAAATCCTTCAAAAATTTCCCTCCTCTTGTGAAATGTTGAGCAAAAAAAAAAAAAAAAAAAGAAAAAGAGAGAAAAAAACATTAACATTATCATCAGAGTATTCAATATTTTGTAACGGGGTACTCGGACAATAGAAAAGCTTCAGTTTATATCGTTTAACATCTAAAACTCCGCGAGCCGGGAGAATCCGGCTGTTCAGGGCAGAAATTCTCGTTGAATGAACGCTGGAGCGTAAAATAGGAGACGCGGGATAGAGCCACGTTGGAAAAAAAGAATAAAAAAAATAAAAGAACGAAAGGAGTGTATATACACGTGTGTGTGTGTGTGTGTGTGTGTGTGTGTGTGTGTAGTCGCATAATTAACATGAAAGCGTGTATATTTTATCACGCACATCGACCAGAGATTTCATTCCTCCGTGAACGTTGTTCTACGGTTCTGTGATATTTCAAGCGTGTACCGCGCGGATTCCGTCGGAACGAAAGGAACAGCAACTCGATCCTGGTAATCGATTGCCGAGCATCGACCGTGGCTCGTTAACACGTTGTCGTATACAACGTAATCAGATTAAACGAGTCCCCTTTTGTATCGTCTTTCTCACGCGTTTGAGCTGTTCAGCATCGAGACACTTGCAAACTGTTATTGTCTAATTAATTTTTAATTCCTTGCTTTGTCTCTTTGGCCATAGCGATCGTTTGCGATTACTCTCTGACTCGCGGAGGAATATATATTCAATTTCTGAATGTCATTCCTTGTCGAGGTAGGATTATATGATTTTGACACTCACTTCGGGTCTAACAATATGATGTTTAGTTTCTGTTTGAAATCCACGTTTCTGTATTCAGTCTTGTGTCATAATATCGCAGCTTCCAACGCGATGTTGTTTTCCTCTTCGAAAAAATATTCCAGCTTCCAGTACGATGTATCCTAGAGTTTCACCAGAAATATAGAATTTTGTTAAAAAGTCGTTCTTCTTCAAAAATATATCGTAGACGTTCTAACGAAAATAATATCTTTTCGCCATCGAGAAAAGATTTTTCGTAGTAAAACATCAACGTTATCAACACACAGTGTCGAATAGAATTTTACAAAAAATTCAGTATTTTGTTCAGAGATTCGTTCTTCTTTGCCAGAGATTGGCAGATATACGTCTATCAAAAATATCTCCTCGCCGTCGAAGTAAAACGTTTCGTAGCAAGATGTCCTATTGTCGACAGAATTATCGTACAATTTCATCGAAACTTGTAACATTCTCCTTGAAACTTGTAAATTTTTCATCATCGTAAGTATTAAAAATATCAAAAATATCTCCTCGCCGTCGAAGTAAAATGTTTCGTAGCAAGATGTCCTATTGTCGAATTATCGTAGAATTTCATCGAAACTCGTAACATTCTCTTTGGAACTTGTAAATTTCTCATCATCGTAAACATTGTTTCTCATTGTTTATTCCACCAATAATAACCGCTCGTTATATTAAATTACGATTTTTCGCGATTAATGTATCAGTATCGTAGTTTATGAGCATTATTGGGCCGAAGCTGCGAATGAAGCGAACCATTAGCATAATACAGATAGATCGACGACGCGGCGGTGCAATTATATGCAACTAGGTTCGTCGATTAATAGTGATCGATACAGAATTCATTACTGATAATTATGTTTGATTATATGTCGTCTAATCGCTGTTTCCTGGCTGTCCTATGTAAATTACACACACACACACACACACACACACACACACACACAATTTCGTTTTCCGATCTTTAGATACTTACACGCAACGGGTGATTAAGCAAGACGATTGCTAAATAATTGGCTAATGACAAATGAGATTGCTAGAAAATTTCTGCGCGAGTACTATGTAATAGTCGGCTATAATAATTTAATCGCTCCGTTTTCAACGTAACACTCCACTTCCGAGTAAATAAAGTGAAACGAGCTTCACACGTTGCAGAATTTCAAAACGTGATATACTGATAATTATATATAACGTACAACATGAAACTACATGCAATATATATATATATATATATATAAAAGTATAATAAACAAATGCAACAAGTACATGCAATGTGCAACAGTGTACAATATAATTTTAATATATGTATAATTTTAATGCGTGTGGAAATGTCGAAGACGTTTCAAACTTCACGACTCTCCTTCTCGTTCTTTTTTTCTTTTTTTTCCCTGAATTTGACTAGAAATTTCATTTCTCTTGGGACTATTACGTGCGTACAGCGAATCAATCTGACTGTAGAAGACAGTCACTGAAATCGAGCGGTCTTAAGTAATTGGAATCTCCATGCAATAAGATTAAAAGGAATTCGATCGAAGGGAGGGACTGATCGTGCGGGCAAATGTCGTGGAATAATGAAATCCAATATACCTTTCGATGTATTTGGACCAATTCCAGTTGGCTATTATCGTGATGGATCGCGCGCGCTTGTCGCGCTTTGTTGTTCGATGAAAAGTCTTGTCGAAAAGTCGACGTTTCGTACACACGTGTGCTGCCCCGAGGAAATTTCGGATCCGAGAGATCTCCTTGATCCAGCAACGTCTAGAGCGCAATTCCTCGGGAAGCCGGCTTTGGAACTTTGAAATTAAAAATCGATACACTTGGAGCTACTCCTACTCCTCGGTTGACGAATGAATCTTCATTTTCTTCGTTTCCGGAGTTTCGTCTGACGTTTCGTAAGAAATTAGGAATCGAGCGTATATTCGGTCGTAGGGAAAATGAACTGAAAAGAAATTGGTAATTAAGTAAATCTAAATTTTCGATATCAAGCGCCACTATGTATAAAGTAATATATAAAAATTCATAAATTATATTAGTATAATTGTCTGCGAGTTAAATTGATAAATGAAATTAGTACTTACTTTGTTTCTGTAGTAATCTTATTTTCCCTCAAACGACTCATTTTCAAGTTAACCAATCAGACACTTTTCGAATTTCGAGGTCCGAGTAGAAATCGATGAATCGTGAATGACAATGCAAATTGCATCGTTCGTAGTCGAATAATTCAGGATTTTGTTCCACTAAAACACTTGTTACCTGAAGAAACGCAAAGGCTGGTCCGATAAGTTGGCATAATTTCGCAAGCGAACTTTTTAATCGAGTCGAAAGTAAAAAATTTTCGGCGAGTCCGCAGTTATCGTGTATGGCTTCTTCCTTCGAGGGAAAACCGAGTAGAGAAGTGAAGAGGCTATTTGCATTTTCTTTTTTTTCTCTCCTCGAAGCTGCGAATTGTAAGTCAGCTTTCCCGCTTGCAAGGTGCCGAACAAAATAAGGAATGAGAAAAGCTTTATCAAGCTGAAAATGGTCTGCTTTCCATCGACGCGAGTGCGTCCCTCGAAAAATATCAGCAACTTGGCAACTGGATGTTTTGCAAATTCCCAATCAGAGATTCTGATTACACCGACGGGAGTACGTACGTTAAAGTATGTACACAACGATAATTGAAAACGAGCGGGAAGTATTCATCGATCCGTCGAAAATTGAATAGGCAATCAGCAACCATAGAATTCGCAGCCGATGGAGCCCGGCCATACACGAATTCCTATCGTCCCAACGACATGAATCGGAATTCCTAGCATCCTAATTACCGCGGAATCTTGTTTGGGGGCCGTGATCAATCGATACGAAGAGTGCATCGCACAGAAATCTCGTTAACGATTGTCTCCAATCAGGCAACGGCCGTCCGTCTTTAACTTCATTTTTGGAAACGTTCGCGCCGATTTCCCACCAGTTCAGCAAGCGAAATTTCACGAATCATCGGATTGTTAATTTCGTAGGTTAGTCTTCGCGAAAGTTAATTTAATAAAAATTGAAATGCAACAATCCTCGAAATATAATAGTATATATTATTACATTGGTCATCTTTATCGTTCCGTCATATTTAATAAATCTATCGAAGTCTGAATTGTTACGAAAAATGGAAGAAAATCAATTTAGATCGGTTTGGAAAGAGAATCGTGTCGGAAAAATCAAGTTAAATTAGACAGATCGCGAGTGTCTATGCAATAGAACGATGCGTGGCAACAGAATCGGTTTACTGGCGCTATTTCAGGACTTTGCGACCGATTAGACGGAAGGAGTTCGAGAAATTCCTCGAATATTTGAACTATGCGCCACTGACGAAGCTGTTCTAAACTTCGAGTTCTCCCCCGCTCCTCGCAAGTTTAAACGTTCACGCTGTGTTTGAGGTTAATGAAATTAGATTAGGACGCCCCTGCCGGTTTTGGTTAGGTTTAGGGTTAGGTTTAGATTAGGTTTCTTGGATTTGCGTTACGCTCGCGCAAGTAGTTACACTCGCTCACGAAACACGAAGAAAAATGCGAATAATCGATTAATCAAGAAAAAAAAAGAAAAAAAGAATCATGATATCGAGGCTTCGATTAATCTTCAGCTCACTGTTGTGATCACACTTTCTTCGACGTTGCCACGAAGAAGCAGGAAGAAAGAATTGAAAGAAAAGATATGATCTCGATCGTCTATCGGCTTTAAACGGGCGAAATTCAGGTCGGTAGAGTTCACGAGCCAGGGATCCACGGTCGCGAGTAATTATCTATTCGCGTATTCTGTCGCCGATGACGGTTCCTCCGCTGGGAACACGGATGAGAGAGAGAGAGAGAGAGAGAGAGAGAGGCGAGAGAAAACAAAGAAAAGAAAGAGAGAGAGAGAGAGAAGGAGAGAAAAGAAGTAATTAAGCTGAGAGTGTACAAGAGTTTTCTCTCCTCGGTTGGGAACGAGCTAAGGTGTCAGAGGGATGAATGGAGGCGATTCACGCGATGTGCACGAGCCGTGTACAGCCTCGTCTTTTAGCTCTACTCTGATTAGAAGCATCGTTGGCCAATGTCACCCACTCGCCACTTGGCACCGTCACTTTCTGTCTTAACTTTCGCGTTTTCGACCGTGAAGTGGAGTTTTTTCGCGATCCCTTCCGAAGGTCCCACGAGACAGATCGAAGAAAAGTCTCGAGAGCGGTGGTTTTTTTTTCTATTTCGTATTTCACTCGATGCTAAATCTCATTTTGCATTTTATATTTTATCGTTGGATAACTGAAACGGTTACGGAAACGTTGCGCAATGTACAGACGGACGTAGGTTAGATCACGAAATACATGTCCTTGACGAAAATTACTCTATTTACCGGTTTCTAGAATTATGGAGTCCTAAATATAAGTATTTGGCAACTGGCTTCATATTAATATCCCCAGGTATTTGCCAACTGTATATTACAAATATATCTTCCGACGTATGTAGAAACAATCTGTTCTCCATAGAATTACATTCAACTCTCGTTGGAGAAATTTCCATTCGATACGAGTTTTGCTACGTTGCAACGAAAGTTGCGGCCAGATTGTTTCTACCAAAAATTAACATTTCTTTTTTTTTTTTTTACGTGGAGGAAATCTTCACAAAACTCCTGAGTCTTTTAAGAGAAGACACAGAGCTCTCCCGTGCTGCTGTCCTAAAGGACAATGTCTTTTTTTTCCTGGACCCTCAGGTTAAGAGTCTGATGCTCTGCCAACTGAGCTATCACCACCTACCAAAAATTAACGTAGCTCGCCTATATTAAACATAAATTTTCCAACGAGAGTTGATACAATTGGATAGAGAGAACAGATTGTTTCTAAGGAAGGAAAACTTGCAACGTTCCAACGTTGGCAAATCCTGAGATACTCGGTTGTACTCGATACGGAGCCAGTTGCCAAAACACTTATATTTCAGATTCCATGATTCTAGAAACCAGTAGAAACAGATAGAGTAATATTCCTCCTTCAAAAAGAAGTTTCCTTCAAAAATAATAAATGACGTAACGTCAGAGAGAGTTTTCCAAGTTCAGTCAATTCTTAGGAAGAAGGAATCAATTTCCTCGACGAACGTCTAGTTTGAAAAATAATAGACACTAGTCAGAGTCACTTAGATCCCAGTTGAATAGGAAAAAATCGCGTTGTTGGAACATGGCCGAAGTTGGCCGCAGTTCGAAGGTAAAGACACTTTCGAGACTTGGATAATTTTCCAAGGAAGCCCAATCCCACTTGCTTGTTCGCGGAATCATCGACTGTTCGCCTGTACACGGCGGCAACTTTTCTAAGGCCATTGAACGAGTCGTGAATCGCACAAAGCAATTACTCGCACTCCAATGAAAACAAGGGAACGACGTGTATACCTGACAGAGTTCTGCAGTTCTAACTAAGGAAATACGGTTAACTGAGCTTCTGCTCGATAATTTATACGTACAATGGTGCAATTGCGGCGACTATTGCGAACGTTGTTGTTGTCCAAAATTAATTGCTATTAGCGCCCGCCCGTTTCAACGAATCCGCGAATCTCGTGAAACCGAAAAAAAAGAAAATGCAGAAACGTGTTTTAAATTAGGAATGTTATTTTGAAACGTCCTTAAAAAAATGGAGAGTGAGAATTAGTCAAGAGGTACAAATTTTCTGAAACTTGAAAGACACGCTACGAAAGCTTTTTTTTTCTCCAAATAAATTGCAAGAATGCGCAGCGAGTGTATCTAGATGGAATCAAAGATGAAGATATTTTAAATTTTTCTAAATCCGAGCGTCACAAAAGATAATACGAGAAAGTTTTTCTGCTAGTTTTTTTAAATAAATATGCCGAGAATTTTTCTCAGAAGACAAAAAAAAAAAAAAGAAAAGAAAAGAAAGAAGTCGAGAAAAAATTACAAGAGAGTCGCAGGGAAACAACTCGACACATTTTTCGCAGGAGAAAAAAAATTGAGTATTCGACGAACGTTCGCCAGGGCAGGGTCACGAAATATTTATTACTCTGGGACGTAGGAATTCGCTAGGGGACGGACAGAACGAGATATTCGCCGAGGAGCAGATCATGCGGTCGTATCGAATCACCAGACAGCATTATGACATTCCATTTCTGTGGTAACGAACATTAATTGAACAGCGGAGTTGGAAACGCGAGCCGCGAAACTCTGTAACCGAATTACGGAATTCCGTCACATAATTCGCGACAGAGAAAAAGAGAGAGAGAGAGAGAGAGAGAGGGAAAAAGTTACTCGCGACTCCTATGCAAATTCTGTTAATTACTCGATCAACATCCTACCTTTAAGTATCACGAATGAAATGTATTGTTCGTTCGTGTTGCAAACGTTGACGTGTATTCTTGTATTAACTAGAAATTTTCTTCATAGGAACTCTCGAAATTTTCTATTGTATCTCCTGTTTCGTTCAAAATTTCAAACAAGCCTCCCCATCTTCCCAGCGTTCTCTTAAATGACAAATCGCGATTATGTTCGATATACTACATAATGACAAACTAATTAACCGATTGAAAATTTGAATTTCTTTTCGAATGTTACTCGGCTTCGAACGGCTGGAGAAAAATTAACGACGAAAAAGAAAAAATTAACTGTCGCGTGAATTAAAATCGTTTTAAATCGATCTTTCCATCGGTTCGAAGAATTACCGATCAAAGTGAAATTATCGTGCAGATTATAAGGAGAGGTGGAGAGGTCGTCCGATGAAAACGGAGAGGTTTAACGTGTAATTAGCGGCGGGTTAACGAGCTCGTAATTTATCGACGAAGGGCCCGAGAGACAGACAACGGGAGCCTTGCAAGAGAAGGGCCGTCGATTCTTGCGAGGTTTCGCGCGGATGATCAAATTACTAGGCACAAAGTGCACCGATTACGCCCTCTGGGCTTTCAGGGCCCCGCGAATCGTTTCGTTGCGACGCGAGACGCGCAAAGCAACGATCGATCGGACACATAGAACGATCTCGATCGCCTGATCGATTGATAAGGGAACGGCGAGAGGCGAGAAGGTTCTACGAGGTCAGTAATTGAAGACCGCGCCGGAATTACAAGGCTTCGTTAATTAATCATCCACATCTCCACCGATGAAATCCGTGAGTTCCCGAAATTTTCTGGCGCAGAATCTACAGGCGAGGAACGTAACTGCGTGACAATGTGAAACAGTTGATTTAGCTTTCAATTTCGTTGAAAAAATGAAAAGTATCACTTTGAAACGTGAAGCTTCTGCTTGTTTGTTACTTTCGAAGATGATTTCAAACGATTTCGTCTAGCGAGTGGAAAAGCGAAATTGTAGAAGTTCGAACGTGTGTTAAAAAGATTTTGCTCGATCTATCGTCATTTTGAAGATTGAAATGATTTTACCTTTGCAACAACCCCTTGAAACTCGTTGTATTTACGATTTTTTCCTTTTTATTTTTTTTTTTTTTTTCGTTGTTTCGTCGAACTTTCAACGTTAAGGTTAGACGAGGAGATTTCAAGATTTCTTGACGTTTAATTCTGTCGTTCAACGTTCAATGAAATGTCGAACAAGATTCAATAGGTGATTGTAAAAAGAAGATTTTAATCTTCAAGCCTGTGGTAAATTCGATAACGATAATAACATAATTTTAAACGCTTTCACACGCGTTTGAATCCTTACGTTACGTCCATCCACCGTGTGAGTGTAACATCATCCACGAAAAAGATGAACTCATCACCGTCAAACTAGCTGGCTTCGCGCAAAGTTATGTCGGTTTAAATTACTGTCATTAGCAGAGTTATCCTCTTCACTGTTGAAGTTGGGATTACGAAGAATATTAATTAAAATTACGCACGTTATACAACAAGGTACTTCCAGTTTTATTTCACTGTTCAGTTAATACATTGGAATTTAGGAAATTATCACACAGGAATATAAGCTGGGCTTAGGATTTTCACGTAATTAGGGTTAGGACACGCGTTTCATTCCGTTAGTTTGTGAAACAATGATCTCGTAGTACCTTGCCAAAATTCAGGGTTAGGACACGCGTTTCATTCCGTTTGTGAATCGATCTCGTAGTATCTCGCCAAACTTCAGTGAAACACGAGACACCAAGGACACGTTTCAGAGAGAGAAAGAGAAAAAAAACACGACTCGAAACTCAATGGTGGAAACGTTCAAGACAGTTTGCCGGAAGTTCCCTGCTCGTGAAATTTAATTGATTTCAGAACTCTGAAATTGGGTGACGAAATTTCTGCTTGAAACTCCGCCGGTGTTACGGAAAGCGAATTGGCGATGTCGTTTGATGAGATCCATCGGGGAATTTCGACGAGGCGTAGGTGAGGATTTTCGTGGAAACTCTCGTGGCGAAAAACGGTCACGTTTGCCGCGCGACTTCGAGAACTTTGCCGAGAAAAGTTAGTCCTACGGTAACTTGGAACTCGAGAGACTCTATGGCGAAGAATTGCAAGAAGCGTTTTTCAATCGATGTAATCGCTACGTTATTTTTTTTACTCTCGAGTATATATTCTGGGAAATATTGAATACGATACTTATACTCTCGCTCAAAAGTCTTACCGTTAGGATACTTTTTAACCTGTTTAATACCTGTCGTGTATCATCGTGTACCTGTATCTCATAATGCGATATATATTATAATAATACAGTAGTACAATATAATATAATAATATATATCGTATTATATATTATAATAATATATATCGTATATAGAGTACATAATATGATATATATTATAATAATACGATAACACAATATATTAATATACTGACAGAGTATGTATTGTACAAGTTTTGTCGTTGTATAATAATTTATATTGTGTATATAATTTATACTTTGATTACACTGTATAACTTGTATAGTAAATGTACAATTTATAATTTATATCTATTGCGCCATTTTCGTTACAAAAAAATATAGTACTTGCCGAAAGATTTCTGAGCGGGGGTGTACTCGTTCACTTCGTAGAATAAAATCCTTAGTAGTTAGTTCTATTTGAAGAAAGAACGGAATATCCTTACAAAAGAAACAGAAAAAGAAAACAGGAAGAAAAAGAGGGAAATTAGGAGAACATTAGAGAGAAAGCGAGAGAGAGAGACAGAGAAGGAACGTTCCGCTCAGGCTCAGGAAGGATCGAAATCGGTTGCGAGGCGTTCATTAAGGGACCTTTGACATCGTTCCGTGTTCGAACAAGCAAATTCTCTTTACGCCTGACATTAACGAATGCTTGTCCGCCTGTTTAATCATCATCCGCCACGTTTCTTTAACGATGTTTGTAGGAGGTTCTGCCTGGTAATCGTTAGAAGTAAAAAACGATCTCTCTGTCTGTCTGTCTCTCCCTCCCTGTGTGATATAACGATCCTGTTCTAGTAAAAACTGTTTTCGAGGAGAATACGAAGAAGCTAGGAAGAAGTTGAGAATCCTCGTGAGAGAGGTTTGAGAGAGAACGTGGAAATTAAAAGTCACTTCTCTAGTTCAAACTACCGATCGAAACGACCAATTTTTTCGTAATTTTCGTTGGATATTTCGTCAATGTAGGACATTGTCAGGCAATGTCAGCGACGTTTCGCGAAATCTGTGAACAAAAGCTTTCTTGCGTTCTTTCTGTTCTAACGTCTGCGATGGAAATTTCGCGCTCTAGAAAGTAAATGAACTTGACGTCGATGATTTTCTAGTCGAAAATTCGATGATACCGAGATGTCTGATAATCGAGAATGCCCGACGGAGTTGAGCTTCAAATTTCAATTCAGCGATACGGTGTAAAAATTCCTCTGGTTGGAGAGATTATAGGGAAACGGTGAGCGAGAAACGAACCAACGAATTCCCAATGAAAATGGTAGTCTCGAAGCTAAGCTTTTGGAGAATCAATTGTGGCGAAACGTGGCACATACAGCACTGGTACCAGCTCGGGAAGAAAGGACTCGTGCACGTACATAGAGCACCGAGTTACGCGACGAATTGAAAAGAGTTCCTTTTAACCCTTTGTAAGAGGAAGAAATTACGTGGCCTGTCAAATTCCTCGCAAATACCGCGCCGGATAGAAACTGGCAGCCCCTCTGTCCGTTGAAATTTAATTCGCTCGAATTGCGAATCGGAAAGGGGGATTCCAGTGCCCTCCATCGGTCATCCATAATTCACACACGTCCGAACAGTTCCTTACTTTCCAACAATTTCATTTCACACACACATTGCGAAGGTGGCTCGATCTTTCAACACTTTCGGTTGGAAAAGCAGAAGAGTAGATTGGAAAATACAAAACAGCTCGCTGGGAAATAAATTCCGTTCGATCGGAGTTCAAGCAAGTTTACACTCTCCGGAATTCTTTGAAATCGGGTTTTCACACAGCTACCTCGAATTTCTGCTACAACTTGTGCATTTATACCTGTCGTTTCGGAATTTACAGTTTTATATTTCAGTTTTTCTTTGCGTCGTTTATTGTTGAAACGACGAGCAATTCTCTAATTACTTACACGTTGGAAACTGGAGGAAGACCAGCGTGTGTCTGTATCTCGGATTATTTATACACTTTTAACTACAGTTTCTTGAATTTTCACACACATACACGCACGAAGACGCGCCAAACTTTCCAAACATCTCGGCAAAATTTCGTCTCCACCTTCCCCTCCCCAAATTTTGTATTCACGTTTCGAATCACAGCGAATTGGTCTCTCAGCGAGTCTCTTACGAAGGGTTAAAGAGTTGCATTTCACACGCGTTGAAAATATCGCGTTTACCATGCGCAGTCTCTCCTGCGGACCGGATGCCAGGCGCAGAGGTCAGCCATGTCTGTCTCGTAGTGCTGGCGGAAGACCGAAAGCCACGCTTGCTGCGCTAGTCTACCTAGTCAAAGAAAAAGAGAGAGAGAGAGAAAGAGGAGGAGGTTCAGTGATGTTTGCTCGAAGAGTCGCGGAGGACGACGAAGAGGTGGCGTTGTCCTGGTGACGTAACGCGCGACACACCGGAACATGAGCAGCCTGCAGGTACCGGAGCTTCGGCTTCCGGCCGGAGATGGCGGTGGCTCGACCGGGCCGAACAACAGAGGCACCGCTCCTCTCTTGTTGGTACCCCAGAGCAGCGTGCCCAGGAGGAGACACTCGTGGATCTGTGGGTGAGTGAGTTTATTTAGGTTTCTTGCTCTAGGGTTTTGCGAGCTTACTCGACTTTCGGGGAGAGTCGGGGAGGAGGGATGATTCGCTCCCTCGGTGGGATTATTCGGGATTTGGCTGGGCTAGAACCGACGACAGAGGGAGCAGATATTTTTGGTGTTGATCTTCTCGTTTGGAATTTGGAACTCTGTCACCGTTCGTGCAGAACACTCCGGTGGAATGAAATTTTACTCATAGATACGACACGAATGTAAAGAAAGTGTGGCGAAGATCCCTGGTTGATCCTGCCAGTAGGCATATGCTTGTCTCAAAGAGTAA
>WIUT01005804.1:0-14358 GCA_010645135.1 Tetragonula clypearis
CGATTAATAGGCTACCGGTCGGTAAAGTGTTAAATACACGCAAAAGTTGAAAATTTATTTATGTAAATGATATTTTTTTGAAATATGTACAACGAAGTTATTAAAACTTCGAATAATGGCCCGTAACAATACGACGGATTTCACGCTTTCTTCTTTCGTTTAAGGATACGGATCAATTTTCATCAAAATTGATATCGATTTCTTTACTTAATTTATTTATTTCAATTATTATCGTTTGAATTATAACATATAGGTCGAGTATGTTGATAATCTTGTTTTTCCTGTTAAGATAACCTGTATGTGTATAAAACCATATGATTTATATATATGTATGTTGTAGCCAGTAATATAATGTTCAGCATTTTACATGGGCATGTTCAACATAACCTTATAAAATTATGGTTTAAAAGAACGTGACATTTATGTTACATATTTTTTTTAGTTTTTTCTTAACGTAAAGAATAAGTAGAATTCAAAATGAAAACGCAGAACTGGAATGAATTAGAGTCGCCTTTAAGTGATTCTGTATTGAAGACTATTGAAGAATTAAACTTTCCTTACATGACGCCGGTGCAGGTAAAATTTTAAATTTGAATTCTTCTGTAAAATAATATTTACAATGCGAAATAATTACATATGCAGGCAGCTTCCATACCATTGTTATTAAACGGAAAGGATGTTGCTGCAGAAGCGGTAACAGGAAGTGGAAAAACAATTGCTTTTCTAGTTCCATTATTAGAAATCTTACAGGTATTACATGAGATTTATATACTATTTTTATTACTTAATAAATATTTACATATTTTACATAAATATAATACGAAAGAGATAAAAAGGATAAAAAGATGATTACTATTTTTTTTTTTTTTTTTAAACAGAAAAGGAACGAAAAGTGGAGACCTACAGAAATTGGGGCAATAATAATTAGCCCTACAAGAGAGCTGGCTGTTCAAATAAGTGAAATTCTACAAAAGTTTCTGAATAATATACCAGGTTTAAAACAGGTATTACTTGTCGGTGGTACAACGGTTGCAATAGACGCGGACAAAGTTCAAGCAGGAGCAAATATCATTGTAGCAACGCCCGGTAGATTAGAAGATATGCTGTGTAACTGTAAAAGTATAAACTTGGTAGCATGTGTAAAATCTTTGGTAATTAAGTCTTAAATATTTTCATAGTAATATATTTTATTAGCAATAAATATCCTGTTATTAACTTTTGGCAATTATTTGCAGGAAATACTGATCCTAGACGAAGCTGATAGATTATTAGATTTAGGTTTTTCCGCGACGTTAGACACAATATTGTCATATTTGCCACGTCTCAGAAGAACAGGTTTATTTTCTGCAACCCAAACGAAAGAATTACAACAATTAATAAGAGCCGGGCTTAGAAATCCAACTTTGATAACTGTTAAAGAGAAACCAAATATTTCTACGCCGTCAAACTTAAAAAACAACTACGTGATCGTGAACGCTGAATACAAATTGTCTATAATGATTGATTTTATTCGACGCAGAGGCATTGATTTGAAATATATGATTTTTTTATCTACTTGCGCGTGCGTTGATTATTTTAGCCACGTTATACAAACGTAAGCCACGTTATAAATCATTTATATGCATTTTGTCGAAATAAGCTTGACATTGTGCATTTGTTCTAGCATGTTGCCGTCTATTCAAGTATTTGCAATTCACGGCAAAATGAAAAGCAAGCGGTACAAAGTATTTAACGACTTTCGATCTACTGAGAGTGGGATTCTAATTTGTACAGATGTAATGGCTCGTGGTATTGATATTTTAGAAGTGGATTGGGTACTACAATATGATCCTCCCTGCTCGGCTAGTAGTTTTGTTCATAGGTGGGAAGAGATTTATTTTAAAAATTTCTTATAATTTTGTCATAATTTTCCAATCACTTGTTTCAGATGCGGCAGAACTGCTAGAATAGGTAACGAAGGGAATGCGTTGTTATTCCTCTTAGAAACGGAAGATGCATACGTAGATTTTATTAAAAGAAATCAGAAAGTAGACTTACGACAAATAGTTTTGCAACCATCCGTAATATCGCACGAGGACTGTTTAAAATGTATGAGAAACTTACAAAAGCAAGATCGATTTCTTTTTGACAAGGCTAACAGAGCGTTTGCATCATACGTCCAAGCATATAACAAACACGAGTGTAATTTAATATTAAGACTGAAAGATATTGATTTAGGAAAACTTGCAATCGGTTTCGGTTTATTGAAAATGCTTCGTATGCCAGAGCTTAAAGGGAAGGATACGACTAATTTTGAGGAAGAAGATATTGATATCAATTCACTTGCGTATTCAGATAAACAGAAAGAGAAAAGTCGTTTAGAAAAATTGAAAATTTTTCAATACACCGGATCGTGGCCCAAGACGCAGAAACGTAAATGCAAGCAAACTGAACCTTGGTCTGAAACTAAGAAAAGGAAGATAGAAAAGCAGGAAAATCGTAGAAAAAGAAAAGAGAAAAAATTAAAACAAAAGATGTCTGCAAGCACGACGAAAAAACAGAAAAGAAAAATAAACGAACAAGATATCGAAGATCTAGCCAAAGACATAGCGTTAATTAAAAAATTAAAGAAAAAAAAGGTATACTTTTAATATAATTTTTTTGCCAGAAATATTTAGAAAGATAAATTTTCACGTGCTTACAATGTTTCAGATATCGCAAGAAGAATTTGACATTGCTTTCGGGATTGATTGAGAAATTTAATAGCAATGAATAAGATAAGCATAAGATTAGATATAATAAATAAGAAGGTAAACAATACACTGAAACTATGTTTAAATGATTGTTCCTGTTCAGAACGGTGTAAAAAAGTAATATGATTTTGTTCATAATCTTTCAAGTACTTGCGTTCAGGTGGATTTTATTTATTAGTTATCCAAGTTATAGTGAATTATTAAAGTGATTATATTTCGATTTTTTTATAATTAAGTATTTTTATAAAAATTAAGAAAAATAATTTACAACCAAATACAAAATAAAAAATACTAATGTATATCAGATATATGTTGTTAGTAAAATTGATTCCTTCATAATGTGATAACATTCTGGGTATTGCGGTGATGTATGATGTATAGTATATGCATCTGTGAAATCTTTTTGAAGAAAGATTTCAGTATGTGAGTGAGTCCCACTCTCCCACTTATTATGTTGGCATTGAGTATAGTAGAAGGGAAGAACATAAGCATGAGCCATAGTGATGAGTCACAAGTTGTTTGTACAAGTGTCAACTGAGTGTAGGAAACAATTTCAATTTCTGCTGATTTTATGCTAACAATTTTTACAATAAATATTAAAACAAACTATAGAATAAAGATGAATGACACAGATGTTAGTGATCGTCCGAAATGGTTGCTAGAATTGGAAAATCGAAAAAGAAAGGTGAAAGTTTAAGATGATTTTGAAGTATATTTAGAGAGTTTCTTTTTTAATTCTCTTGTAACGTAATAATTTTTCATATATATTATATATAATTGAAAACAATTTAATCACTAAATATATAATGAATAATATTATGTATAATTGTAAAAAATTCTATTCAGATTTATCATATCACAGTTGTAGTGATTCGAAAATTAATTGAAATAATTATGAATAAAATTAATTGCCTTTGAGAATTTTTAAATTATTATATAATTATTTCCTTTAGCCCCGATTGGCACACGAAGCTGGAGCAGGTGCACCATGTGTTCTTTGTAAAACTGCGTGTCCAGGGTTGGATTTACATTTTTGGAGAAAGATTTGTAAAAATTGTAAATGCAGCAAAGATGATCATGATGTTGATGATGATGATTTTCCACAATTTGATTTGTTATTTGGGAGTTCAAGAAAATATAAAAAAAAGTCCATATGTAAATATTAGTATTAGTATTATTAAAATAATATATATTTTATATAACATATAATCTACAGCATATACAATATGTTATAATATGTTTCTGTTACATTTCTCTTAGTGTTACGTATAAATAATGAAAAAGAACATGTAGGAGAAGCATTTGAATGGGTACCAGATACAACAAAAGAACTCGCTGCAGATTATATGAAAGCCTTACCTATAGAAAAGTTACCCATTAAGGGATCACCTGGAGCAGCTTTGAGGAGACAGTTGTTACAAAAACAGCTACCTCTTCATGACATAGATTATAAAACTTGTGATAAATTAAGTGATCAAGAGAAAAAACAATTTGAAAGGTATTTAGAAAATATAAAAAGATATGTGGGACAAGGAACAGTGACAAAGGTGAGCTATTATTATAAAAATTTAATAATTATTGATTAAATTTTACAATATATATAAATTAAATTTTATAATATATATATATATATATTCATTAATACATTATATTCTTTTCTGTACTATAGATATTAAGTGCTCGTCCATTTGATGGATCGCTGATAACACCTGTGAATGCTACTGATATGCAACATCTTAGTCCGCAAAATAAACCTAATGTACCATCAAGTTTTGTTCAGTTACGTACGCCAAGTAGTTTTGCTCCAAAAGGTTCACCCAAAAGGGATTTATATGAAAATTTAAATACACGTAATTTTTCTACTCCTTTAGAAACAAGTAACAAGAGTAATATTGAAAATGTTCCAGTTTTTGAGAAACATGGCACAAACAGTAGTGAAGATGATAAAATTACTAAAAGTAATAATAATCATAATATTGCGAAAGACAACTTGAAATATTTAGATGATGCAGCAGTCACTAATGTTAATTCTGAGACTGTACCTTGGAATCCATCAGAATATCATAAGATAGCATATAAAGATGTGCTCAAAAATCCATCTACATCTTTGTTACATTCAAAACCGCTGAATGATGATATTAATACCGTAGAAGCTTTGTTAGCAAATACTTTGCCATTACATAGTACAGTACATGCAAATGATATAGTTAGAAGTACATTGGACGAAAAGGGTTTGATGTATATACGCGAGAAACTCACAAATAAATATAGTAATCAAGAAAATCAAGGGCAGGCACTATGCAATGGTCCAAATTTCGCAAAAAGTTCAGACTCGAATAACTTGTGTAAAAATACTGATTTTGGATTACAAAGTGACAATATTTCTACAAACAGCGAAGGAGCTGATAAAACAGGCACCATAAAATACCCTGGAATGTTAATTCCATCAAAGGTTGATAAACTTCAAAAGATAAAACAGAATATTCGCGATTCTGGATTAATAAAAGCACAAGTGGAAACAACGAAGACTGATTCAAATTTAGTTAACTCTGATTCTTTGCATTCTACGGGACCTTTCAATGTAGAAAATTTAACAGAAAATAAGTTACAAAATCCTTCAGAAGTAATGGAAAATTTATTTCCTTTGCCAGCATCATCGTCACAAACGTATTCACAGACTTCTGATATTAATAATTGTCAAGGAATAGTAAATAGTTTCACGACACCTTCTACTACTATTCATTCTGAAAAATTGCTGAATCAAATTTTCCCTTACGAAAGTAATTCCAAAGTAAAACAATCGGAACATTTTCCAAATATGGAACATCTTAGGAGTGTCACGGATGAATTAACAATAGATTCTATATCACAAAAATGTCAAAAATGCGACGAAGGATTCCGTGTTGGTGATGTTGCTGTAATCACAGACAAAGCTAAAAATGCAGTGTGGCATCCAGGATGTTTCACTTGTAGTATGTGTAATGAATTATTAGCCGATTTAGTATACTTTTACTATAAAAATAAATTATATTGCGGTAGAGACTTAGCAACACTTCTAGGAATTCCTAGATGTTTTGCTTGTGATGAAGTAAGTACAATATATACTTGATAAAACCTTTACCGTTTTACCATGATAATAAATTTTATATTATTTTTCATCTCATATTTTTCAGCTTATTTTTGTACGAGAATATACTGTCGCAGAGGGACATAATTATCACGTAAAACACTTTTGTTGTTGGGACTGCGATATTCCATTAGCTGGAAAACAATATATCACAGAAAATGATTGCCCATTGTGTCTTTTGTGTTATCAAAAAACATATGCAAAAACGTGTAACATGTGTGAGAAGATAATTGCTGCTGATCAACAAGGCGTTGCTGTTAAGGACTTAAATTTTCATGCAACAGAAACTTGCTTCCATTGTTATATTTGTAATAAAAATTTGTTGAATGGCAGATTTGCCGTTAAAGAGAAAAAAATATTTTGTAGCAAGGAATGCATTTCAAATTTTTTACATCCACAGATTAAATAAGTTAAGAAATATTATTTATATATCGTACTATCTTTAACAATTTTGCATCATTTTTCGAAATATTGTGAATTATTTGCTATAAAATACAGTATATTATGTAGTTTTTAATTTGTTGTATACGTTGTCAGTATAAAATGTACATCATTAGAAAAACAAACATTTTACACAAGCATGTGTATAAAAATATATTTTCACTAGATATTTAGTTCTTTAACAAATATTCATTATATACTTACATTTATGTTACATTTTAAGCAATTTCATTATCATTCGTTATAAAAGATAATATCTTACTTCTATATTTTATTACTAATATTAAACATAATTTTTTTTAGAATATCTCGATAATGAAGTATACCAGTTTTTCTAATAAATTATTCAAGTTGTCTTCGAAAAAAAAAAAAAAAAAAAAAAAAAAAAAGATATGTGCATTTAGAAATATATCTTAAAGTATTGTATCAAATTATGACTATATCAATAGAATTATATTTAAAAAGTTTCTAGTATTGTATTACATACATATAGTTTTATACTTTATATAAAATTTAATTCAGAAATATTAATAAGTAACTATATAATTAAAATCTTCTAAACACTATATTTATTAAAAGCTCCAAATACTTTTATAAATTCCAAGGTAACAAAGTACATTATTCTATCATCTGGATTTTCTATTCTGTATAATTTCCCAAAAAGTTGATAGATCAATTTCAAATAAATATGTTCAAAAGGTATAAAATAATTTTAAATATATAAATTTTTTACACACCAAGTTCAAAGGCAAATCTTCCAATATAAAATATATTTTTGTCGTAATAAATAATTCTTATAATAATATTAAATGTCTTTTTTACTTTAAAACAGTAGTGTTTAAGATATATTAAGCAAGACTATTGTAACATAATATTTTACTTTTGACGTTTAAACTCACTGATTAGTAACTGTGTGTGTTTTTTAAAATTTGTATGTAATTTTTTTTCTATAAAATATAATATACATATATACCTGTCACAAAAAGGTAAATACATAAAACGTAGTACAAGTAATATCGACGATTTACCAACTTGTTTAAAACTTTATGACGCTTCATTCTGAATCACTATCAACAACAGTTAAAACTCTTTTAAACGTACTACGTGCTTCACGATATTTTGTTGGTGTCTCTGATTGTTTTGACGATTCTTTATTGGAATCTTTATTTCTCTGAGCACGTGTAACGCGTCCTGAAATTTTTTATTACCAAGATATTTATAACATATAATCTTTTATAAGTTTCATAAAGTTACAAACCTTCTGAAATAATATTGCTTGTATTCAACTCGGCAACATCCTTGAGACTTTCATTTCTTTCTCTGGCTTTTTTACATTTTTCCATCGACGGTCTGCCATTGATTCCATTTTTTGCCAACAACTCTTTAAGACATCTTACTTTTGCAGCATTTGATTTACAACCAGCCCAAAGATCATTGTACGATTTCACGTGTATTCCAGCAAGTCTAATATATTTTTTTAATAATAGTATTTTCTTGTCATTCTCAGGTTTCTAAAAGAATATAGAAATATAATTGTAGAGAACGTAAACATTGATGCGAAAAATACCAGTTGGTATACTGGCGAACTTACACTACTTTTTTCATCCGTAGAATTATCCTCACTGTCACTTTCATTTTCACTTTTATTTTTTACTGATTTTAAATCAGATATATTTTCTTCCGACTTCAGGTCTTCCGTTATATTAGAATTTTCATCTTCGCCGTCCATGTTCTCGGCTTGGCTCTTCTTTCTTCCTCTGCCTCGTCCTTTTTTCAATTCTGCGGCTGATTTTGTAGATTTCTTGTTCGCTACTGTTTTCTTCAGTTTCTTTTTAGTTTTTGGACTGTAATCTTCATCCGAAACGTCATCATTCTCTTCGGAGTCGGTATTCTTTGTTTTGCTAAAGGAAGTCCTACTTCTTTTTTTCTCTTTCTTTGCAATTTGCTTAGGTTTAACTTCACGTATATCTTGCGAATCTGACTTGTCCGCCTCGGAGGAGCTAACATCAAGTTCTGAGTCATTAGGTTTTGCTTTGACAATTATCGTTTTCGGCTTAATCTTTCTATCTTTCCCACTTTCACTGTCGGAAGAACTTGAAGACTCTTTGTCGCTCGCGCACTCTACAGAAAGTTCCAAACCTTCCACTACTTCGGCGTCTTCAATTTGGGATTTTTTGTCTTTCTTTTTTGACTTGACGTTATCTTCTTCTTCTTCTTCTTCTTCTTCTTCTTCTTCTTCTTTCGCTTCTGTTTTTTCTTCTATCGCATTTTCAACATTAAGATCCGACACAGGTTCAATGCACGTACTTTCCTACGTGCCGTAAGAGACAAATGTTTCAAAATCATTAAAGTATGATCAGTCAAACATCGACATGTACGCGAATCAACGTTACTTTTAAACTGAAATTTACAAGTTACCTGCTGTCCTCCATCTGTTAAGATATTGGAGTCATCTTTCTTCTCCATTGCGACGTCGTTATTGATCGACGATATTTCATTGTTTTTAATATCGGACGCTTTTGTACTTTCATCCGTAACTGACTTGACATCATCCTTTTCGTCATCAGTGTCTGTATCCTTTGTATTTTCTTTTACCTCTGCGACAACGCCGTTCGTCTCCAAGCTATTGTCGAACATTGTTTCGTCGATGGGCGCGCATAGCTTTTTCGAAGGTAGATCTGACCTCTCATCTTCTGAGGTCTCTTCTCTTAACCTTTTCTGCTTATGTTCATTCGCGTCCGTAGAATTGTCAGAAACTTCTGAAGGCATTTCGTCCAGAGTTTCTTTGTCGCTTTGATCAGACTCGACCATTGTTTATAAACTTATCTGAAACAAAAATACTTGGCACTGATGAACTGAATGAAAATAGGCAATCTGTAACTAAATAGAGGGTTGTTCTTTTGTTACGGCGAACTGAATGAATTCACAGTTTATCTCGCTGCGGCAACAACAAAGTTTGGCGAATGATTTGCTTAATTACGCGAAAGTTTACTTAAAAAGCAACTGCCTCGGCTTGAATCTTGTTTATTCGTAATTTAACTTTGACATCGGCAACGATTTAAAGGAAGCATTTACAATGGTATGTTGCACCGTGCGTCAATCGAAACACGGAAATTTAACAACTATCAACAAGCTTAAGTAAGTCGAAGTGTTTCAGCGTGTTGATAAATCGTTCTTTTCGAGAAACCTTTACAGCGGTGAAATATTTTCCGTCTCGACGCGCGAACGTCGAAACAGAAAGTACAGCTAAAAAGTAATAATATGTACACGATGCTTTACCTACAACGTTAAAATATCGGTAGAATATATTTATACTAATTATTTGTAAGCAAGCGTAACGTTTGCGCGGCAAAATCTACGCGGTAATCGCTATTGATTGGTTAAATTATTGTGTACAATATAGTACTGTCGCGCTACAGCATGAACTTGGCTGCACGTCGAACGATATCGATATATCGTAAATTGAGAATCGTGGCGTATCAAGGCGTCTTTTTTTACACATGCAATCTTTTAAACGACGGTAGTAAATATATATCCACCAAGCTGAATTGCATCAGTCAAGTGGTTTCGGCATTTTAATTTGCGTAATATTTTCGAAAAGGACTCGAAATTCACCAACGACTGTCGATCGATAATCGAAGTTGCTGCGTAGATCGATTCGATTCGTTTCGTACAAAAACAATATGGAGCCGATCGTATGCTTCGTAGTCTATGGCAGATCAAATTGTTCGCGCCCGTCTTCGAGAATTATCAGGAAAGAATCTTCTCTGTACTTTTCCCCGTCCTTTTTCTTCTTCTTGTGAATTACTCACGAGCCTTACCGTTGCATTTCAATTTTGAGATTGATACGCCGGTTTAGGTTAGTCACACGTGGTAGCTACATTAGTCGGACGTCGTAGCGTTGATTCGGTTAAATTGAGGTTAGGTTCGCCTTGCTTCTAAAAGAATCGTACAGTTTATACGTAGTTTCGCATAGTGTCGAAATCAGCTACGTGTACGTAACTGATTTTTGGTTAACTTTAGTATGTTGAGTTCGTCGCGCACGCGCGTCGGCCGCCGTGCCAGACGCGTTTCCAGCGACGATGCGAATAATGCTGAACTCGGCGAGATCAAACGTCAAACAGAAGCAGAAATGAACAAGTTGGGGGCAAAGATTGTCAAAGCTGAGATAATGGGCAATATTGTACGCTATGCGTGTTTAGATTTTTGTATTACATGTAACTAAAATGTAAACTAAACAATTAGAAAAATTCATAATGTTTTCTTACAGAAGCTTGCCAACGAGTTAAAAATTCAATTGAAAAACGCTAGAGAAGCCGCGAAAAATGTTCAGACAAGCAATACAGAAGAGGTTCAAGATGTAATTCTTACAGAAACAGATTCAAAAGGTATGTATATATTTTCGGTGTGCAATTTTATAATTGAAATGGATAGTCAATAATTGTCGATAACCTGTACCTAGGTATTGCAAGACCATTAGAGCCCAGAGTTCAAATTACAAAATCTTCGCAAAATAAACGAAGAAGTACAGGGAGTACGTATATTTCTGGTAAAAAAGTGAGACATTACCTTGATGATGATAAATACTCATTAGAAAATCTGGTAAGTTTATATTAACACTTTACCAACCGGTAGCCTATTAATCGGCTAACATATTTTAATACTTTACCGACCGGTAGCCTATTACTCGGCTAACATATTTTAACGCTTTACCAACCGGTAGCCTATTAATCGGCTAACATATTCTTAATTATGAAGCTTGTATTTTAACACTTTACCGACCGGTAGCCTATTAATCGGCTAACATATTTTAACACTTTATCGGCCGGTAACCTATTAATCGGCTAACTATGCACCGTTAATACACGGTCGGTAAAGTGTTAAAATACAAGCTTCATAATTAAGAATATCAATCGATAATGTTGAATATAATAGTATAATAGTATACAGTCAATAACATCGTTAATGTTCTCTCAGTTCCATAAAGAAAAAGGAAGGTCTACAAATGAAGATGATGCTGCGTTTGTTAAGGCTGCTTCTAAGGTATGTCAGAAAATTTATTTTAAGAAATATTACGAAGTGATATTCATTACACATCTTTGACGAACGTGTAAAATAATTTTTAGAATGGAGACATGGACGAGATGTTCGAGCAACAAATTACAAATGTTAAACTGAATACTAAACAGAATGAGAGAGATCGTTCGCATGCTATTAAGGAACACAAACGTTTATCAAAATGTTTGGATGATTGTCGTTGGTGTGTTGATTCAAGATACATGCTAAAACATATGATCATTGCAATGGATTCTGATATTTGTTTAAGCCTACCTCGTTACACATCTTTGACTTCCAAACATTGTATAATAACACCTACTCACCATATTGCTTGTCAATTGCAATTAGATGAAAATATTTGGGAGAAACTGAAGGTACAAACATTTAGTGTATTATTTTTATTGCGCACTAATGTTTATTTTTCCCTCATAATTGTTTTATCTTCAGATGTTTAAAGAAGCTTTATATAAAATGTTTATGGATCAAAATCTGTATCCGGTGTTCTACGAAATTTACAAGAGTCGTCAGAAATTTTCACACATGAAATTGGAATGTGTTCCACTAAAGAAAAGAATTGGCGAACTAGCACCAATATATTTTAAGGTAAATATACACACACGCGCGCGCATATATATAGAAAATAGAATTAATGATATCAATTCTTAATTGATATTTTTGACAGAAAGCCATATTGGAATGTGAAACAGAATGGTCAATGAATAAAAAGGTAATCAATCTTGAACATAAGGATGTGCGTAAAGCTATTCCAAATGGTCTGTCATATTTTATGGTAGAATTTGAAAGAAATAAAGGATATGCTCATGTTATCGAAGATGAGCATATGTTTCCTACAAATTTTGCACAGGTAATTTTTTTTCTAAATAAATAAATAAATAAATTATCTCGCAGAAAGATTATCGCAGAAAACATTTTATTTCTTGTAGGAAATTATTGGCGGAATGTTAGATCTAAATCGGGATGTATGGCGAAAACCGAGAACAGAAAACTTTGATCAACAACGTGAAAAAGTATTAAAATTTTCAGAAATATGGAAAAAATATGAATCTGAAATTAATAAATCGTAATTAAGCACAAATTTGTATATATATATATATATATAAGTGCAATTTTTGTAAATATATTCTTTTGTTATGTAAAATTTTAGTACAGATAAAGTTTTATCATTATTTATTTATTTAAAATAAATATGTGTCTATGCAAATATATAATATACAAATATATTGCACAAATGTTTAACATAACATTTTATTGTAGCGTTTATGTTTAATAAAAACCTACCACTGGTATTTTTGCATAATATTCTTTCAAAATTGATGGAAATAGTGATAAAACTTTAAAGCGTGCTCCCATTTTATCTTCATCCATTATCATATGATATTGAGATTTTAACGATTTCTTTCTTTCTTCTGAAACGTTTTTTAAGAGCATCTGCAATCTTACATCAATTCCAAGGTTTCGTAAGAAGTTAGATTGATTTACTGGTCCGAAAGCTATTAATCTATCATCTTTTTCTGCAATTTTTTTAATAGCTGCAAAGTCAACATCTGCTGTTAAATCTGCAGTTCCTGGACACAATAGTGGATCGTGTATTTTGTGTTGAAAAAATCCACGAAAAGTATCAGTTTTATCACCATTATGACCATAATCACAAATTAAGGCAAATCCACCATGTTCCCATAAAAAATCCGCCATATAATCCACTATTACTAAGGTTTCTGGACTAATTTCAATATGCTCTCTCTTTTCATCAGCCTGCAAAATATACACAGAATATACATTGAATCTGCTATCTTATTTGTAAAAAACGGAGTGTAAATAATATTACTGATATATATAAAGTAGCAGGTGTCGATGCATTTGACAACACGTAACGAAATTTTTCTTCATTGCTTCCTTGGACTATGTCCACTAGAATTTCACGCCAGCCTCTGTCAGTTTTCTAAAGATAAAATCATCGCATTAATCAATTATTTATACGGATCAGTTATGGTTAGCGTACCTGAAATTTGTGAATTGGTAAAGCGTCAAAAAACTCGTGCATTAGAAATATACTAAAATTCTTAGGCACATCCTTAACAGAATAATACCAATATATTTTTACTCCATCTTCTGTAATACCTTCTCTGTAATAATTGACAGAATTATCTTTCTTAAATTCATTCTTATTCGTGTCATTTTCTACAATTGTTTTACATAAACTGTTTGCCTGAATCGAAGACAAAGTAGGACTAATTTCGACCAAATGCACCGTTACATTATTCAGAGATTTAAATTGTTTATACACCTGTGCGAAAAAGATAGATTTATGAAATATATCTGTAATTTTTATATCCTAAATATAAAAGGCGTACCCTTAATATATCTTTAATTAAAGTTCCTCTACCTGGGCCTAGTTCAACAATTTGGAAAGGACCTTTTGAAATTTTTTGTAATTCATACTTCATCCAAATAGCTATCATCTAAAAAGATAAACGGTCAAAAGTAGATGTAGCATTGTTAAAGTTATTTATCATGAGTTTTTCTCAAGCACGATACCTCTCCAAATAATTGCGTGATTTCCGGCGATGTTGTGAAATCACCTTGCTTGCCAAGAACGTCTTTGTTCATGTAGTATCCTACGGTTGGATGTGTTAAAACTTCTTTCATATAATCGGAAACTGTGATAGGTCCGCAGGCCAAAATTCTCGAGTACAAACGATGGTAAAGACTCTGCGGTTTCTTGTCGTTCAAAGTTGAAAAATCACACGACGAATGAAACGAATAACGTTGCTGATAATTTGGTAACATTCTCGCGTCGAGTGGTTTGCAACATTTTACATATTTTTCAAATATTTGACGACCCTTACAAACCCCCATATTGTCAAAACTCTTCGGCGAAGACCGAAGTAAACAAACTTACAGGTTACATTAACACTTTACCGACCGGTAGCCTATTAATAGGCTAACTATTCATCGCTAATACACGGTCGGTAAAATGTT
>WIUT01005805.1:0-14357 GCA_010645135.1 Tetragonula clypearis
TATATATATATAATCTAAGAACGCTATAGTATTCTATGTTTACAGATCGATGGTGATATACCGGGATATAACATGGAAAATGTGCCGTTGTTGAATGAAACTTCCGCGATTTCGTCGGACGTTATGTTCTTCAACTTGAACGTTTTCGGAAACGTCACGTTCGACGCGTTGCTGATGAACAGACGTTTACTGAATTTAGAGGACCTGTTGTTGAAAACCGATGAGAACGTCGCGATCACTGGAACGAAAACATTTTTAAAGAACGTCGGAATGAGATCCAATATCACCGTCACGTCCGGTATGGTTAATGGACATTCCCTGGACGAGTTTGTCACTTTGGACACGGATCAAGATTTTCCACGTACGACGACTTAATTACCCTTTGTATATCGTAGTAATCGATGCCCACTTTCATTAATGCAACGTGTTTCTCAACTTGGATCTCGTTTTTTTTTTCAGATTTAACAAGGATACTGTCGAACGTCACATTTCGAAACGTGACGTTCGGAGCGGCGAAGAAGCTCAAGGCTTTCCTCGACGAGAACACGAATTCAAGCATCAACAGAGTCGTCATATTTGAGTCGCCGATTACCGTGGATCAGCTGTCGTTCGACAGATTGAACGAGGTTTCGTTTAAAGACTTCGACGAGAAACTGAACGAAATATTTCGCGACGTTAGCTTCGAGAATTTGACGATCGATACATTATTGGCTGAAGAAATAACGCCAAAGGCTATCAACGGTATTGATTTCGATACATTCGCGAAACGTTTGGAGCCGACGAACATCGGATCCGCGGAGCATTTGGAAACCGATCGTTTGAACGTGGCGTTTATCAATGGAATGTCGTTGAACGAGATCGATCTGCTGAGGGACAGATTGAACGCAATTTTAGACGGCATTCGCAATGGAAGCGTGACTCTAAACTCGCTTCAAGTGACAGGAACGATCACGACGAATTCAGTTAACGAAGAAGTTCTAACTGATTTGTACAGCAAAGACGAGATAAACACCGTGATCTTCAAGACAGACACATTCATCAAGAATTTGACGATCTTGGGCTTAACGAATGGCTTGGATTTCACGGAACGCGTGTCCGACACGATCTTAAAGTCCGACAGAAATATAACGATCGATGGATATAAAGTATTTGACACGATTCTTTGCCATCGACTTGAGGCAAGCTTTTTGAATGGACATCCCGTGGAGAATGTTCTAGATCCTTTCAAAGAACAAGTGCTATCGGGCCCTGTTACCGTGAATGGTACCATGACAATCCTTGGAAAATTTAACACAACCGGAAGTATCGGCGATATCCCGTTTTACAATCTAATAGACAGATTCAACGCCTTAGGGAGCAATAGTTACGAATTACACGGTGACGTTGTTTTCTTGAACAATGTGACCGTAAAGAGTCTTCACACGACAGGGTTAATCCAGGAGAAAAATTTCGACAAGTTCTTGGACACGATAATTTTCAATGACGAGGATAATCTTACCATTTCTGGCACGAAAGTGTTAGAAAATTCTGTAATCTTTAACGGCACGTTCGTAGTACGCGACAAATTGGATAACATTGATTTGAAAAGATTCCAACAGAAAGTTGTCTTTATCGACCAGCCATTTTCCGTTAGATCGAAACTTATTTTCAAACATGGTATAAAGATAGAGAAGGATCTCGCAGTTTCGACAAATCTGAAAGCAAGGTCTATCATGGGAATCGATGCGAATGATCTGTATGATAATGTCCTGATTCTTGACAAACCTAATTATATCGAAGGTAAGTGAAATTGCAATTATTTTGGAGTATATATTCAGATGTTTTATTTTTTTTTGTTTTTTTTCTTTTTGTTTCATAGGGATTACCACATTTACTAATGTGAGTTTCGAATCTGATGTTCAAATGGAGAAATTCAACGATTTGGACATGAAATTGTTAATACCGCTGAACAGTGAACAAATTATAAAAGTCCTGAAATGTGGCAATATTACTGCAGATAAATTACAAATTTTAGGAAAGATCAACGATGAAAATCTACAGAAGATTCAAGACAATACTTTCATGGTATACTTCCAATCAATCAATTATTACAGTGTTAAATGTTTTTGAAAGTTCTATGGTTTTATTTCAAAAGAACATGTATATATATATATATATAATACTGTAATGGACAAGCAAGGTTATTTAGAAATTATCTGAAGATTACCTAATTAACTGAAAGTTATCTGAATATTACCTGTAAGATTATTCAAGATCATTTGAAAATCATGCCACTGCTATACGGAATCGTTCCAAGTCTCTCAAAATACCTCACAATGATTTCAAAATTATATTTATCAATATTTATTCACGTAATCAATTCAAAATTATATTTATCTACGTAATGAATTCAAAATTATATTTATCAATATTTATCTACGTAATGAATTCAAAATTATATTTATCAATATTTATTCGCGTAATGAATTCAAAATTATATTTATCAATATTTATCTACGTAATGAATTCAAAATTATATTTATCAATATTTATTCACGTAAAGAGAATTTAGTAACGCTTGTACGTTTTCAGATGACTGGGAACCAGAACATATCAGGACATTTCAATTTTCGTGGTCACGTTTACGTCCGCGGGGATTTCAATGCTCGCATTATTAATGATATTGATCCGACGAATATTATACCTTTGAATTCGAAAAGTTCAATAAGCGGTAAGATAAACGTTCACTAATGTCAATTCAAAAAACACGATTACCGAGTTATCGCTCATAAAGAATATTTCACTGATAGTTATGGAAATTTGGCTTATAATTTGGTTAAAAAGAAATTGTCATTCGTGTTGACAGCTGTGCTGTATTCTATAAATATCCTCTATTTATTTTGTTCTCACTATCGTTGCGAACATATTGATAAGATGTGAAGTATTTGTTACCTTCAGTCGCGTCGTTTCTTTAATTAACGAAATAATTGCAACAGTTCACTCTAATTGTCGATAATTTTCTATCGTTATCGTTCAATTATACACTTGAATGTATTCGTCGTCCATCAAATTACAAAAACGAATAACTCATAATCATGTTTTTTTTTTCTTTTTTGTTATATCACTTTTTCTGCAGATGAGGAAAATGATTTTTTTCTTTCTTTTTTTTTTTTTTTTTTTGACAATGTTTGTTTGTTCCAGGCAACTTTATATTCGAAAGACCAATAGTTTTCAATCAAAGCCTTCGAGTCTTAGGCTACTTGAACAGCGTTGATCCATCTCGATGGGAAGCAGTGGCGGTCACAGCCAACAATTTAGTTCCACAGTTTATCTCAGGTAAATGGACCGTGTTTGGCAACGTTTACTTCGAGAATGGAGCATCGGGAAGCGACATGTTCAATCGCACGAATATCACAGAGTTGTCCAACGCTTTAGCGAAAAAGCATTTGGAGATGAATGACATATTGGCAGAGAGAAGTGTAGGGAAATCGTTTTCAATGGATTCCTCGAAGCATTAACTTTGCCTGAAAAATTCGTCTACACGTGCGTGCGTGTGTGTGTGCTTTCTTTTTCAGGCGAACCTGGACAGCGTGTGCGAGGATCTACGCGTGCTGAAACGCTACGCGGAGGAACAAATTTACATGTTCAACGCGTTCGATTATCTGCAGATCATCGAGTTCGATAGCGGTATAGTTAGCGCTCATTATTTCGAGTTGGATGACTCGGACTACGTAATGATAAGCTACGATAGCTGCCGCATGCACGTATATACGTTCAGCGGAGTGAAATTCGAGTTGGTCAACGATATCGCTGATTTCGGAGCGGTTGAACAATGGACCACTTTCGAACACGACGATGCTTTATATTTCCTCACTTCGGGGCCAAATTCTTGCGGCAGGAGTCCCGTTAATCTGTGGAAACTGTGGAACAACGAGCTGGAGGTAAGTTTTTAACCTTTTACCTCCGTAATGTAAAAAGTAATTGAGTACTGTTTCTTCTTTTTTTTTCTTTTTTTTTTTCATTCGTTGCTCTCGTTTCCCATTTTCCAGCACGTTCTAGATCTCGGTCATAACGTGGATAGCAAGGAAATCCATCGGGACACGTTTCTCACGTTGATTAAGAGAAAGGAACAGTTCCGATCGTCTGTGAAGATGAACGAAGTATTAAAGAAGTCTGTGCCGTCACCGGCGGACGATGATAATGTTCAAATTATTTTCGACAATGAGAAAATGTTGCTCGCCAGTAAGAACGATATCCATAAGTATAACGTTGCTCGTTCTACCAACATAACCGTCGACGTTAGAAATGCAGAGATTTTGAATTTCAAAACTGGAATATACGAGAAGGACATGTCTTTGTACTACGACGAAGAAGTCAGCGAGAATCGCATATTCGTGAGTTGAATCTTGAAGAAAATATCGAAGAAATGCGAACTCGTGCTCTTCGATGTTCTCATTCTTATATATATTCCTGTAGATTTGTAACAATGGCGAGAAATGGAAGAAAATCGTTCAGACGATAAAAGCACATAGGCCAACGTCCTTTGTCATACTTAATTTCGATGGATTGGTCGAAACGCTGCTTGTCTTCGTTGAAAACGCGAAGAATCTTCGAATTTACGAGTATAAAGGTAATTATTAATTACTAGATTGCGGATGTTTATATTTTTATGAACACGATCCGAAACATGGAAACATTTATTAAATATCATTTATTAAATATCATTATATTTACATCTATTAAATATTACGGGAAGCATGGTATTGTTTTTGCCGTGAATTTGAATCGTGTACATTTTTGCATCTCTAAATTTCTCACAAAAATCCACAGTAGAATCATCCCTTATTCGAGTATTCTAATATCCGAACATTTTTATTATTGGAGTAAAATTTTTATTAATAATAAATGCCATTATTTGTACTAAATTATTATTATTATATATACGTATATACATATGTATTACTAAATATTACTAAATTATATATATATATATATATATATATATGTATTATTACATGTTTCACCTATTTCTTTTTATAATTGCTTCAACTTACTAAAATATGAGATACTAAATTTTACTTAAAACATTTAAGAAATTATTATTTTTAATCAGTGTTTCGTCTACAAGCAAGCGTATCATAAATATGATTTTTCGAAAAATTAAAACAACAAGCAAAAATGACAACGATGTGTCTTCTTACGTTGAAACATTTGGAAAAGATTTTTGAAATACAAAAGGATATTCAATAATGTTGAAAAAGAATTAGGAAATTCAAAGAAAAAAGATATAGCATTCTTAATTTTGAAATAAATTGACAATTTTCTTGAATACATACGATTTAATATATATATATATATATGAGAAATTGTTCTATTATTCGAAAGTTCCATTAACCAAACACTTTCGTCTTCTTATTACCTCGAATATGGGAGTTTCTACCATAAGATCATTTTTCATTTCAATAAAGTGCGAGTCTATTTTTCAGGCATCCAAGGCTTTCTATATAGAGACAGTATAAGAATGAACGCTGATAAATTATTTACCTTTAAAATTAGAAAGTATCGTAATTTAGCAAAACGACACTGTCTAGGTTTAATTTACGGGAATAGATTAACAATTTTAGAAGCAAAAATGCACGGCGAGAAATTAGATATGGGATCGTTAACGTGTTGAAAAACGTTGAAGTTAAAATAATTAATATTGAAAATTCAGATAGCGCGTATGAAATTACCGAGTTAGAATCAATTGTTATTATATTGTATTATATTATATTATATTGTGTTACACGTTACACATTGCATTGTAATTAATTGTATATATCGAGTAATAAGTATATGATTATGAAGTACGTACAAGACGAATAATACTGTATTTTTGCGATCATCTGTCACGTGTATTGTAAACAGCATTTTGAAAAATCCTTCAGTAAATACCTCCGGATCGTTTCGCTTTGTAGAACGCTATGATTTCTTCGTCGATTTCTGGATCCCCTGTCAAGGGCAATGAATCGTCAAACTGCTTATCATTCTTCTCCGGGTTACACATTCGATCGAGATCTTCGTTTTCAATTTGCACGTTTCTCTCTAGAGTCAAAGGGCTTTTCGGTGTACGCGCGTCGAAGCTTAAGAACTTTTGATACACCGGAACCGAATAATCTGCTTCAACGAATGAAGCTTCCTTAGTTACAATTTTCGTCTCGGCCCTTGGTAATTCAATAGGATTTTCTTCATTTTGTTGATTCACCGTCAAGTCTGTCTGAGTATTATGTTTCCTTCTGTCGTTCTTCTGTTTCACAGTTTTACGCAAGGATCGTTGACTCGAGTCATTAGTTTTATCTTTCTGATCAACTGTTTGATCCTGACTCGTGGTTAAATCGCTTAAAGTTAAATTAACAATATTGCAGGGCAATTGCTCCGAGGCTAACGTATCGGAGGGTGCCGATTTGTTTCTCAACGTTTTCGAATTGTCATCCATGACATTTACGCTGCAGTTAGATTTGATTCGATCGCTAATCTTCGATCTTCGTTTTTGTTTTTTCAATGGTACACGATTGCTTATCGAATCCTGTACGATTTCTTGATTCTCGTTATCGATACTGTCAATTGTAAATCTATCATCGCTCGCTCCTATAAGTTGGTGATTCGTCTTCTTTTTCTTCTTCTTCATTTTGTCGATTAAAAATGCTACGCAAAGGGTTAAGAAATTTTCGAACAAGCAATGCAACAATCAAACAAAAATTCAAGGTATTCTCGACAAAGATATACAAAGACGAATTGTAAGAAATAATCACTTCTTTTTTTTAAATTCTTACAGCATGTTTTCAAAGTGAGTCAAAATCATTTTTCGATTCTTCCTTACCTTAGTAGAAACTAACTGATTACTTACTATAAAATCGCTTAAAAGTAATTCAGAGTTCATAATTGTAATAAGCAACTGTGTAAAAGTATATTCGTCTGCTTTTTTGTTATTTAAAGTCCCAGTTTTCACGGTATAATCGGATTCTATATATCAAAATGTCGTCGATGCACGTAATTTTCTCGAGAACAAAGTGCTTCGTCCAAAAACTTTATTTCACTTCTTTTTTTATCTATCTTCGCACGTAGAATAACCTTCTGTAGATCATTTACCTCTGTTCAATTCAGAATTAATCTAATAATTAATTAATTAATCCATTAGTTAATCTAATCTAACATAATATGTACACTCGACAAATTTTTAAACTCGACTTTCTCAAAAACGTCATATGAAAAAATTTTGCTCTATATTTTCCACCCATTAGACGTCACCTTCATCCTGATTGTGCCACGAAAACTAGGACACACTGTTTAAATTATAATGACAACGTTCAGAGCAGCAGCAAGTGTTGGAATATTACAGTGAAAAAAATTGCAAACATTATGCACAAACAGATTGCAGAATGGATTTGCCAACTTTTTGCAGGAAGGGAAAGAAAATTATGGACAAAACAAACCATCAATATTTTCTCCGACCGTTGAACAAACAACAGTGATAAAAATTTGATATAAAAGCGAATTCCTAGAGAAAACAGAAAATCATAATTACAATTATAATCACTGTAATAACGAAATAGTAATAGGATACAAATTTCCTTGTCTCTTTGTGTCACTAGATCCTTATAATATTCCAGTTTCTTGAGGTAACATTTTTGATCTTTGCTCAGTTCGAAAGCTCGTTTGAAACTTTCGAAACAATAATCCACTTTCTTCGGATTGGCACAGTCCCAAAACACTCGTTGGCCCGATTCTAAAAAGCTTCTGATCTTACGATCGAGATCTCTTTTATCCTCGGCCGTGAGTTCCTCGGGCGTCTGTTTTTAGAAAAATATCGAACGAGTTAAGAATCCTGTCTGCCAGTTCGGCCAAACGGATTTTCACTCAAGATACTGAACGATTTGTCTGGTGAAAACTTTGATTTGTTGCTTCAGCCTCTCGTTCTCCGCTCTGAGTAACGCGTTTTCACTTTGAACGTCCGTCTCGAAATTTAACTTCAAGTAATTCTTGATGAGCGCCACCCTTTGAGCGAACCGACAAGTGGACACCGTTTCCTGGCAATTGCGAAACACAGATGTTCAAAAACATAATAAATAAAATATGGTGACAATCGATGAAGAAGGCAGTCGTACCTCGAAGTTCGAAGAGTGAACGCTTACGGTCGCCAACATGACAGTTTGACAATTCCCTCCCAAGCTGTCTCTCAAAATCGACGTCAACAAGGAATTCCTGAAAATAAGAACGACGATTAATCGAAGATGAAGTCTTGCTTTTAATTATTACTACATCCATTTCTCAATCATTTTCGATTAATTCCGAAGAAGAAGAAGAAGAAAGAAAAAGGATAAGCTACAGAAGTAAGAACTCATTCGTACGTTATCGAATGAAAAAAATGAAAAAAAATTATACTGTCGGATATACAAATATCGTTGAGTGAATTTAGCACCTGTAAGGAATGTGACCCACGCTCTCCTGACCCAGAGACACTATGACTTGTTCCAAGTAATGTAGGCTCAGGTTAATGTGCTTTGCCTCGGTCAGAATGGTGCCGGTTATCGAGCATTTGTAGACACGCTCGGACCTACGAGGAGACCTCACGTTGAAAAATTGTTGTATACCGTTACAAAATTTTGCCAGTACGGGCGCAGATGGCAAATGAGAAAGCACGACACGATGGGTATATTATACGCGTAGAAAAAAAAAAAATTATCACCGACGAAGTATGTAGGTCGACGTTTAATGCATTCGAGATGTTGGCGCGCAATCGCGAAAAAGTCATTTCCCCAACATTGTCAGAATAGAGACGAAACCTGCGGAAGGAATTTCGAATTATCGTTACACGTTCGCAGCGATCGTCGATTATGCGTTTAATCGTACTTTCTCCCGCGCATTTCCCTTGTTATTTATGAAAATAAGCGTACGACATTGCGTTAAACCTGTGACAAAAGAGTTTTCAATTATACTCGAGGATAGCCTTTGCTTTGCCATGCAGCTTCAAATCGTATATGATTTTTTCTTTCCTCTCTTTTTTTAATTTAAAAGATTCAACATTCTTTAACGTGACTTGTTTTTATTAGTTTTTCGTCGAACAAACGTTTCGAATGTCATCGCCTGCTTCAATACATGTACTGGAAGTTATTATCATTTGACAAATCATTTCACATTTAGAATCATATATAATCGTCTCTGTTATCTTCCGCATAATTTGTTGTACTTCGTTTGAGAAAGAATTCAGCTTCTTTCGTTAAGTAGATAAATAAATAAATAACTTGAAGCTGTACGACAGAGCAAAGAAAATTATGGAGGAAAGAAATTTTTCCTTTAAATTGTAAAAATTCTACGCCACAATATATTCCAAAAATCGTCTCTATTAATAAACTTGATCGGTTAATTATAAGTTTGAGAGGCCAATATCGTTCAATTGTGATCACAACTATGAACGTATACGTTTTTTCTATGTAATTAATATATTCCTTTATCATAGGGATTCAACTTGAACGAGTCTTTTAAACATTTTAGGGATTTTCCTTTTCTTAAATGTTGAATTTACAAGAAAATTCAAGTTTGAGCATATCGATCCAAGATTTTTAATATAGCTAACAAGATTATTCAAGACTTTAATCTTGATCTTTTTAATAAAAACTCTAAATCTCAGATTAAATATAAAATGCATAAAGCAATGCGTTCTGCGTCGTATGAAATAATACTATTATTTAACGAGTTTCTTTCGTTAAGTAGATAAATAAATAAATAATTTGAAGCTAAAGAAAATTATGGAGGAAAGAAATTTTTCCTCTAAATTGTAAAAATTCTACGCCACAATATATTCCAGAAATTCTCTACTAATAAACTTGATCGAAAAACGTTTTTCCATTTAATATTTTCATTACTTACTTATATCTTTTGAAATAATAAATAATAATTTTTGAAGCTGAACTCTGGTTGCTCGTTCTGCGTTAAAGCCCCTTTTGATCTTCAATGAATAATAAACGATAAAAAAGAAAACAAATAACACACAAGTAATAATAATCGTTCGTCGTTTGTTTCTCCTTTTCTTTAAATTAGAATGCCTGATTAAAATCTGCTTTACTATAAATGAATTTCTTTTCAACGACGTTGTCCTTAGGTGCTGTTCAATTCTTGCGTGCAGCTGTTGTATCTTCAGTCGATAAAAAAAGAATGGAGAATTGCATACGAACCCTGCCAGATCGACCAGATGTACTTTCGCTCGCTTGTACTGTTCAGCGCCAAACTGTTTCGCAGAAAGTATGATGGTAAAGATACAATGCGATCTCGTAGACTGGAGATTCATCGGTGTATCGGCGATGACTCTATCGAGAATTAGACGTTTACATATTTTCCTTTGATGGGACACACACGTCTAGATTATCTTACCGATTATTATCGCCCAGCAGAAGCAATTCAAACGCATCCTCCAAACTCCTAACGCAATAAAACGTCAAGTTCTTCAGATGTAGTCTCCCAAGCTCGTCTTCACGAATACTGATACGCCTGAAACGCGTAAAATCCAAAAATTCCCAGAAGGATCAGCTGCTTTATTATCATTTCTTACTCGCTTCAGCAAAAAGCGAGAAGCGGGCATATTCCACATTCGAGTGGAGAGAACAGAATAAATCATGATAAATCGATATCCTATCCTTAAATTTAAAGACTCTGGAGTTTTTGCATTTGTTTTTTTTTTTCTTTTCTGTTTCTCGTTATCTTTGCGTACGCGTGCCAGGTCAGCAATGGTCTGGACTAAACATAACGCGACGCAAAATGAGAAATAAAAGCGACGCGGTTGCGCGTCGAAGCCTATCGGAATCGCGGTTGATCGGCCGGGTCGAGCAAGTTGTTTCCTTTTAAAGGGGGGTTCTTCTGGTTTTTACGAAATAGCCGGTGTTCGCATAGTGGTTGACAAGCTGCTATTTACGTCAGCCGGACTTACGGTAAATTCTCCAATCTCGTAACCGCGAAATCTCGTTGCTGTCTTCGATCTAGCAGGTCGTAGCCAATCTCGTTGTAAATCTCCAGGTAAGCCACTTCGATGGAGTACACGTTCTCCGGTCGCTGCGTAAAATTCAAGGGTGGCAATAAAGGTTTACTTGCGCGCTCTAATAATTAACAACAAACGCAACCTTTCGTATCGCATCGAACAGGAATTGCAATGTTCTCGGTATGATGCCACGGTTCTCGTTCTCCGGATCCCCGGTTATCGTGTGCGTTTTCCCACTGGCTGTCTACGAAGTTCGTGGCTTGAAACGTATCATAAGTTCGCCACTATCGATATTTCGTGGATAGAATATACGAGAGCGTGGCACGAATTCCCGATTTTCTTGGCCTGCTTTTCTTTGTTTGGAAAACAAACAGGCGAGGCCCCTTCGATACGACAGAGTTGCGAGAATATTTACACGAGTGTAGAAATGCATGCACGCATAATGTAAGAAAGTGAAAGAAAGAAAGGAAGAAATTCAAAGTGACAGCGCAATTACGACACCACGATGTCACATAACGATGTAATGTTCACACTGAGAAGCTCGAAAATTAATCAATGATTGTCAATCTTTAAATAATTGGCCTTTAAAACAGAGTATCAAACAATTGCTAATAGTACCAGAAACACAAATTTATTCGATTCATAATCTCGTTAGCAAGCAAACTGGTCCTCGTGATCAGGTTTGTGAATCTAAGTTTGACAGAGAAGAACTTAGTTCAGAAAACAGTTTTCCACAAATACCGCGAACATGCGTTAAAGTTAATCAGCTGGAGAAGCCGAGGACAATCTATAAGAAATAATACATTAAAATAATATATTAAATATAATTGTAGAAAGTATAAAATATAAATTATATAAAATAATATATTAAAGACTCTTTCTCTCCAGAGTATAAATATTCAGTTTCTATGTTAAAGATTCGTAATTATGTTAGTATCTGTGTATCAAGTTCCCAAGTGAACGCGAGATTAAAAGCGAAAATTTCTTCCAACGATACACTTATACACACAGTGGCCAGATTATACCGGATCAGATTATACTCCAAGTATGCGGTAATACCAATTTGAATTTTAATTCATTTATTTACACGAAATGGAAACAGAGGTGAGAGAATCTGTGGAACGAAAACTTCAAAGAGCACAAATGTACAAAATAAACGTTGGCAGATGTACGATATCAGAAAGTTGGAGAAATAGAAAATAAGAAATCAACCCTAAATTATTCTAAATACGACAAATAAGCAAATTGGACTATAGTTTAGCGATCCAAGCACGTTATTTTATAAAGGATATAAACGAAGCAGAGAAAATTGATTGAAAGGAACTTTTTATTCGCGCCGCGTTCTCGATTCTATCGATTTTTCTGCTCGATATACCTGGCCATAGGCGAAAATGGTGCCGTTGTAACCATCGAGGGCACTTTAATAAACAAAATTGTTAATAAATACTCGAGTGTTAGATTTTAATTCGTTATACGATTCCTATTTTTACCTTTCCACTACGGGCCGTGCTACATTCTCGAACACGTCTTCCTGCGTTGCAGATTCCTCGAATACCCGAAAGAAGCTGAAAGTCAAGGGTTTCAAGGCTATATATTTAAAGCACACATCTCTCTCGATAATCGAGTTACGTGACATCTTACGAAAAGTTCCACGACTCGGGACGATTGTCAGGGCAGTCCTTTAACTTTTGAATCGGTGACGCTAGAACCAAGAAATCTTCCTCGAGGTTCCCTTTGGGGCGATGCAGTACCTGATAATTCTTTGAAACAACATACGTGCATCATATCATCGTGAAGCTCGATCTCCGTTTAACACGCTGGCGATATCTACCACTGTGCTATCCCGATATTTCTCCGGTTTTAATCTAGCGTAGATTCTAACAGCATTTTTCACCATTTCGTGTTTGCATAACCTCGCGCCAATTGTTTGCGATTATCAGTTTACGACGTCCGATGATCGACTATCGAGATTGTAAACAAGCATTGAAATTCAAAGCGTTGAACTGCTCCCGGAGAGAGCAGCGATTTGCAAAATGAAACTTTCTCGCCCGTTCGAGATCAATTTGAATGGCAAGGCTGGCGAAAAAACTTCTGGATAACGGGCAACGCACGCCGAGCTCTGAAAACCAGACCAATAAAAAACGCGACGAACGAGAGCAAAAGAGTGGCGAGGATTTGCACGTTAAAGCGACAGATGCATTTCGTTGGCAGAAAGTCCATACGACGACGGATATCTGCGAGAAAGCTTTCGTGCTTCTCCGCAACGAGAGAAGTTATTTTCCTCCCCCTCTCTCTCTCTCTTTCTCTCTCTCTCTCTCTCTCGACGTTTCGATATCTCGCTGGACGACGTACTCGCGCCGGTTCGATTAATCGATCCACCCTTCTCTCTTCTCTCTCCTCCTCCTCCTCCTTTTCCTCTTCGTTCATCAGAGAGGAGAAGAGCGAGAGGTCGCTCGGTCGCCTAGGCGACGACGTCGTCGTCGTCGCGACGTCGGCGCAGTGTGCCGCCGTGTTGGAAGAACCGCATCGGGTCGTCGGTTTACCCGATGGCACACACTGTCCCGTCGACATTTTCCCGTTTCCGCGTTGTTCTTCCCGTCTTCTTCGTTGCTCGATACGATCGCTGCCCCTGTCCCTAGCCACTGTCCGCGCGATTACGCTAATCCGTTCGTCACGGCGACGAACCTTGTTCGCAATTGTTCGCACGATGCGAATCGGTGTTCGCGCCTCGTCGTCCGTTTGATCGTACGTTGTCGCTGGCGACCAGAAACTTTCCTTTCGCGATCGTTCTAGCCCTGATCTCAGTGAATTGGTGAATTTTCCGCTCAATTACGCCGACACGTTGCTACAGTGTCGGCGTGGCCGTCGATATCGATCGTCACGCCCGACGATACTAATCGAGCTGATTCCTCCAGTTGATCCCTTGGGTGAGAAGGTTCTTGCTTCCAAGGGAACTTGACCAAGTTCTTCGAGGGAAAGCATCGGCGAGGAAAAGGGGAAGATCAATCGTCGAGAAATCGGCGCTGACGCACTCGTTTTTCGGAAACGATTAGCCGGTGTTCAGTGGCGGCATGCCTGCCAATTTCGAGAGCATCGCCGCGTGAGAGGCTACCGGGACATGTGCCTTTTGGTCTTCTATTGATCGGCGCGTCCCTGACGTTTCGGGATCGCCAGACACCCGGTAAGGTTTTACTCTGTTTTATTCTACAGCACGTTTCGAATTCTTGTGAACTGAATTGTAAGAAATATCGTAGCAACGACGTGGAGTTCGTGACGATTCGAGAAATCGTTTTTATAATTGTACGAACCAAGTAGCTGTTCTTTGTTATAATTATAATCAGATATATATATATATATATATATATATATA
>WIUT01005806.1:0-14355 GCA_010645135.1 Tetragonula clypearis
ACAACATACGACGTAAAAATTTTTGGTAATTATATGTCTGAGTATTTGAATCTCTAAATGTAGAAGTGTGATACTGATGAATTTAACTTGCAACACAAATGTGGATCGATTTATAGTAGCAATCACAAAAATTGTGAAAGAAAGCCAATACTTATACTGGGATCTATCGTGAAGAAATAAAAATTTACAGTTTATATCGATTTTGATTCTAGTTGTTCCCAAGACAATGTTACTATGATGTTGATATTTCTCAGGAACTAACAGATACTCCTGGAACTTTATAAATATTCATTTCAGTTCTCAAAAGGATATAGATATAAAAAAAAAGAATTTTCCACGAACGTATCAAAAGTATGATAATGACGGTAAAATATGTATTTATAAAGGCAAGAAATAAATACGAACAGATGGTGTTAGCAACGATTTCACGTGTTTCCTGAGAACATGCACGTGTGGGGGAGGTCACGGCTGAAGTCCGGTTGAATTCGAAAAAAAGGGGCGCGACGATGTTGGACAGAATAAAGACGCAAGTTCGAAGTGACCCCTTTCTTTATTTTTTAAGGCTATATTTATATGAACCATTATCACACTTTTGAAAGTAGTGGGATGGCTTCTGAACATAGGGCATGTGACGCATAGGGCGTAAGACACTTGAATGTTTGCGACAATTTTTGCTATGTATCCTCGTCAAGCATATTGTATCATTAAGAAAGGTATTTAGAACGAGATAGAAAGATCTACGGTAAAATCATTCGATGAATCGCAATTATTTATTATGGATTTAATAGAAATATAGAAAACAATTAGAAGCACTATTTCTATATATTTCTTAATACATAAACTAATTTAGCTTAGCATTATCTACGGAGATCGGGGCAGACAAGTTTTCTTTGCAACAAATCGTCACAACAGCAGCAGCGTTAGAACAGTAGGATAAATTTGTTTCTCACTTGTCCCAGGAAGAAAAATAAAAGAGTTTTAAATCTGTTCCAGACGAGTGTTTTGCGACAAACTTTTGCTCTGCTTTGTAAGAATATTGATTTTTATAAATTATAATTCACACAGAATAATTACATTGTTAGCGAGTGATAGTAATAGTTCAAAATCCTCAAATGAAATTGGGCAATAAGAGCGTAAGAGTGAAATCTTACCGTTTCTTCAACGCGGTTAAGCAAGTAAGCTGCTTATATTCTAGCTACAAGAAATTTGTTTTAAATGGCGACATTTCTTTATGATGAGAATGATAAGTGGAAATTAATCTTCAATAAATACACATAGACATAGAGTAATGAGCAAAACTGAAAATACACAGTAGAATTTTAACATAAATAATATTTTATCCAGTATTTACATGTAGAAAGTGAAAAAAGTAAAATATGTAATGTTTTATAAGTCGTTTTGGCTTACCAAAGAAAAATTCTACCACGAGATTACTATCATTATTCTAACAGATGCAAACTGTTTTCGTGGAATCAGTTCTGCAGTGCAATTAATTTAAATGAAAAATTATGAATACTGTTACAACTACGGAAAGAAAAATTATACAATATATTTCTAGTATTTTAACAATACTACTTTGATCTCATTTTATAGTGCAAAGCTTCTACTTTGACTATCCTGAATTCGTTCCTTTCTAAGATATTTTAATACCATGTAACAAATGGAAAGCATTCTTTTCTTTAAAATAGATTGTAGAAATTCACATATGTATAAATACAATGAAAAATTTTATTCACAATCATGTCTATGATGGTTTTGGGGATTGAAATTTCCCCTTTACAACGACCTCTTGATAATTGGATATTTTCTTTGTTATTTTAATGAATTATAATCATTAAAGTTAGAAAGCAAGAATTCAAAGAATTCAACATTTCGTCATTTATCTCTGATGTTCAATATTCAATACAATATTAAAGAATATTGTACAGCATGATTTAAAAAGTCGTAAAGAAAAAACTTATATTTTTAAAACCATGGTATATTAAGTCAGAAAAAATTCTTATAATATTTCTTTCTCATTTAAATTTTTATTATTTTCGAGAATAAAAGTACTTTCACTTTCCTACCGTTGCGGTAGGATGTAAAAATGTTTGAAAAAAAAACAAATCGAATTTAGTATGGTTAAAGTAGGAACCGTTTGATTTAAAATAAGATCAAGTAATATAGAATTTTTTTTATAAAGATATAAGAATTTGAATTGTCGACAATTTTTCATCATTATGTATTCAATTATGTCTTTCCCTGACACGCTTTGTAATTTACACTATCTATGGGACAATATACTTAATTTCTAGAAGATATTATATTGCAATGAAGTACAACAAAATTGTATTTTTCATTTCTTAATATTAGTTCTTTATGTTATTTAAAATACTTTGTGAATGATATTCATTTAATTTTAATTATTCTAAGATATTTATAGGAATAGAAATGGCCCAGTGACTATCGTAGAAGTGACTACCGTAAATCACCAGTGACTATCGTAGAAGAACCGAGACTGCGTTCTAGCTGTGGCACTAGAAAATTCAATTTTACTGAATTTTTAATAACGGAAGTAATTGCAAATTTTTGAATTTACTATGATCAGAATAAGAAATTTCAAAAGATTTTTTTAGAGAAACTGGAATGATTTATAGTATCTCAGATGACCTCAATGATGAGTAAGATTTTATAAGAAAATGAATGCTACGACAATTTGAAACAAATGAAGATACACTTCTGCTCACCTAAATAATAAAATTAGTTCCACTGAGAACCAGCGTTGCATAAATATCGCAAGCCTGGAATAGAACATTGTATAACTCATTAGTAAGGTGCTAGAAAGTAATTTTCCATTTCGTTTAAGTTTCTTCTGTTAAACTTCTTTCTCTCAGAGAGCAATGAGTTTAGTATTTCATGAGCCGCTTCCTCTCCCTTGCGACATTACTTTTCTTCCAGATCGATTTTGTTACCATGTGCAAATTAATAGTCACTATTAAAAATATTTTGTTTAGTTTTCGGTTAAATTTATAGGAAAGTACCTGTTTATAACTTCTTTTCATATATGGTCAGTGATGGTTCATTTGTATAATCCGTAATTCAACTTTCCATAATCTGAGACTGAATTTTCATTTCAATAATTAATTATTATTACTATATTCTATTCTTATATTACTTTGTCATATTTATTTAATAAAGTCAACTTGAAAATATTTTTAATTTTGATTATAAAATGCGGATAATGCTCATACAGTGTCCGAAGGAAAAAAAACCAGATATGGAGATAAAATAAAGTAGATATGGAGAAGGCTATTCCTCTATGATTCGCAAAGAGAGGTACGTGCTACGATTGGCCAGTTCGACAGGCTTAGTCTAGAATGATTTGCTGATCTGACTGGTAGTGGACTGGTCTGACAGGTTACTACGAAGTAAGTGACGTTTTGATGTCGATTGATTCGGATAGGAAAGAGAAGATCAGAAGTTACAAGACTCTTTAGAACATTTAATTCTCTTCGGTCAACAAAAACTGGCAGACATCTCTTCAATATTTTCAATACAGAGCAAGATTGGAGCTAGTTCAATCCGTCAAAATTATACATAATTTTATAGTTGTAGGGCATAGATACAGCACCACAGGTTGGAGGGCCGCATGAAGAGAAACGTATATAGACTGAGAATTAGATTCAAGATTAACGGATATGTCAAAGACTTTGATATTCAGTCATAAAATAAATATAATTCAAATATATTTTAGGAGATTTTTAGAATCTGTTGCTCCAGTTGCTGAAAGCGATTTTCAATGTGCTATTGAATTCCTGAAAAGAACGAGCAGAACAATGACAGGTATTCTTCTTCTCTTGCCGACAACGGAACCGGTAAATCGATTAATCTTTCTAAACTGTTGCATTTCATGAATACATCGTAACACAAACATGGTCCTTCTATAACAGCTTATCGGTCACAAAACATTTCCCTCTTTTTCCTTTCTTTACTTCCTCAAGATTTGTTTTGTACAAAAAGTGCAATAAAAACTTTTTTATCTTCTAGCATAATTTTAGAGCAGTTCTTTTTCAAGAAGTTTGATTGAGGGAAAAATTAATGTTGAGGGGGATCCTAAGCAATACTAACATGATACGTGTAATAGTGACTAGGGATAATTACTTTGATAAGAACAATTTTTTTCGAACATATTTGCTTAGAGTTTACTTCTTTTATTGATAAGTGGAGGCTAGAATAAGTGAAATGCAGCAATTGACTTATGAATCAAATACGTTTCAGAAATTGGAAAACTTGGTGCACTAACAATTATTTGGGTACCGTCATCATCTTCACGAGACCAATCTCCAACACAACTGAAATTGCCGGATAGTAGACGTCAGAACAGTGTTTTAGATGAAGAGCTACACTTTATAGTCGAATATGATGTGCGTCGATAACCTGATGTTTCAAAAGAATGTGATCGAAGTAATTGCGTAACTAGGTTTGACGTTCACTCAAACAAAATTGATGATGTTTTTAGACAATCAATCGCAAACAAGTAAGAAGAATACTCCTTTCAGCACAGGGAGAATTGCTAAGGTTACAAGATAGTGACTAACGTTGTAAGTACTGGGTTAACATTAAGATTTGGGTGCTGTTCGAAGTTCTCTTGATTATAAATTCCCTTTAAACGAAAATCTCAGAAGTAGTTTCCATAGCTTCTGAAGTCGAATGTTCAGAAATGCTTGTAGCTGTTAAAGGATGGGAAATGTGATGGATAAAAATTCAAGGCATCTTAGTTTATACAGGATTTGGAAGCGTGGCAACAAGAAATTTTTCGATCGACTGACCTCTTGAAATTCTGGCATTATTGCAAACCCATTATTTCAAATCGTCGATGTAATGTAGGCATAATACTGTAGTGGTCGATTTACTAAAAATCCTTCTTCAAAACTCTCTTTATGTCAACGCACATTCTTTGAATCCACTGTACAGAAATATTCAGGTTAAGTGGAATAACCTGCATTTTAAGTTTCTAAAGTGCTACTGCACTAAGATTTAGCTGTTCACATTTCTTTGGTATTAAGTATTTTTTATCCTCTGCATTTATTTTCTTTTCTCTGTTCATTTCCTCTGCCACAATTTTGTTTGCAACCGTGCATGTTCTTGAAACCATGAAATGGCCTGTATTACCTCCAATTTCTTAACAACCTTTCTTTATGTGTAAAACTTCACTGAATTTTTTTAGACTTAACTTGAAATTGATGGGTCATTCTCTGATAATCATCGGCATCTAAATTGTTGAGAGGTAATTCCTATTCTCCACGTCGAAATTGGATTATGATTAGTCTGCCACGGTCAATGTTCGTGCAGCAAGATGACGAATCTGAAGACGCCCGTACTGCAAATTAGATGTCTGGTTATAACCACGACCAGTCACTTAGTATTTTCACATTATTTTGAGCCTTTTGATCCACACGAGACTCTTAGAGGTATTGTTTCCCCTTTGGCTAAAAAGAATAGAATCTTACGAGAGGTAACTTTTCAGCAACGGTCGCTCCGAATGCGTGAAACAAATGTTCGAACTTGCAATTCTTTACGTACTAACACTACATCTACACTATTAGTATCACAACAACTAATCAGTAAGGTAAAACTAACCTGTCTGTCAACGGTTTCCCAGTTATAATAGCCAGGAAAAGCCTCTCCACACATTTCTCGCAGCCTCTGGATGACTATCGGTGAAGGTCTGTTCGCACATCCACAACGGCGAATATTGGGATACTCGAATTCGAGTTGTAACATTTTCCCTATGACTAATCTTGTCCAAAAGTTTGTTATTATAAATTTCGCATGGCTAATTCCAAATCCTAATATATAGTAACCACATTTAATTAATCACTCATTCTTCCGTTTCCTATTTTATGAGTTAGGTATCACCATTCATAGATCCTCAAGCAGCCTGACGCAGAACTGAAATGATTAATTCATTTGATGGTGTTATCAGCTTCATAGTTACATACCTAAGATTATACGTATATAGGCATCGGTCTAATACTGCAGAAATGGAGAAAATAATTAACTATATTGGAGTCTACGATCAATGTCTTTGAAAATAAGGTGCAGCATTAACAACATTTTGTTGTCCCTTTGTCTCCTGTACTCTATACTCTATAAAACACTCATCAAAACAATCGCGTCCGGTGAGCACGTGCGTTCTTTAATAGAAGAATCCATTTTTCTAAGGTTCAATTATCAAAAATTAATACGATCATAACTACAACTTGTTAACGGTTTCAACCATTTTCAGTTAGCAAATAATGCTATTTCACCTTATCAATAATACCATTTCATTGGATTTAGGGCCACTTTTTTCGAACGTTGACTTCAGCAGGAGATGCTGAAGATTCCGATAAAATTTGGCTGAAACTAGATTATACATTACGCGAGCCTCGCAAAAAATATTAATACCATCCATATTCTGATGACAATCTTTCTCTGCAAATGTCACAATTTCGCACAAATGTGCTTACTGTCCATCAAATTGCCTGCCTACCGTAAGATCTATCGATATAGAAGTATATACTTGTATAAAAGCGACGAATCTTTCTATCAAGTTTTTCGAGATTCAGTAAAAATCTGGAAAGTAGTACCCGAAATGATGTTATCTTAGGTTTCTATGCAGTGATTCTTAGTTGCGTTCGGTGAATCTGTGATGAAGGAAGCAAGTCCACATTTGCGAGGCATGCGTCTTCTACATCTCACCGATCAGCACGAGAGTATCGACGTAATATGATATATAGCTCTCATCACACTAATGTCATTTGATTGACATTAGTAGAGAAAGCCATCCGCGAAATTTCGTTGTATTTAACATTTGACGGCAGATAAAACATACCTACTCAGAATGTATGTCACAGTACATTTCCCTCTAGAAAATAATTCATACTTGGGAAACTGAGAAAATTAATTTGCCTGTTTTGCAAGTCACAAATCATAGATATGATGGACGCAACATAACCTAGGGGAGTTCTCCGAATCTTCTCTCAGACTACGTTATTAGAAGCGTTAACGATGTTTAAACTAATAGCCAAAGCCATTTTAAAGTATGTCTCACGATAGTCATGATGCGATTGACCACACCTATGATCAGACAATATCCATGGACGTCTGGACTTTCGTTCGATTTCTCGCGAACTGGAACTTCACTATCCATAAAGAACAACTACATCAAGCACGGACACCTGAACGGAATCCAAGGATGCACAGAACCAATAACTCTCGTCTCGCAAGATTTATTATCAATTTCTCTTGAGAAACCTCCATATTGGGAAACCAAATATTTGGATCCACAGATCTAGGCTTAACTCACCAATCTTCATGGTGGCGAATTACATGTCCATGGCGTGTTCTAGTATTTAAGAGTCTACACTTTTCACGATAAAAGTTGTCCAGAGATCCATCAACCCAACCATCACATACACAAGGACACCCTCCCGGATCTTTGTTTAGAAACTCTTGTAAATTTATAGCAACGTTCTGTTTTCCCGCAGAGCGTCGGCAGCGTTTATACCAAGTCTTTGATCACAATGATCCATGAGGTTCCGAGTTTATCGTACGTAGATGTTTGCAAAGACTTTATGGTGAAATGTATTCTTTCTGCGAAAGATATAACTAGTATGGTCGATCATTGATTCCGAGCCGATTGATGCTTGAGGATTATCACTGCCGACGATTGGATTGAGTTCTCGACGGTAATGATATAGCCAACGTTGTGAGCTGGAATATATACGTATATTGTCGAGAAAGCAGCATCTTGGGTATCAGCGTGCAGAGCCGGTCCTTATAAAGTTTCCGTCTCTCATCAAGGAAGTCAGGTTGAACTCTGAGTCTGATAGGTAGTTCTCGAGTTTGAGGACGGGGGACAAGAATGTGTTAATTGGGCTTACCTGAACCTCGCACTCGTGGAGGTGAGCATGTACACGTCAAAGCTGTTGGTGAACATGTACACGTCAAAACTGAAGGACAGAGCTTGCTTTGTATACCGTTGCTTAGTGCCGTCATCACGTTTTCCCAGGCATTTTAAGAGTTATCAATGTTGTACAGCTCACACTAAAAACAATTCTCTCGTGAAAGTCTCGCCGATGATTTTGAATGATACGTCGAAGAAATTCCATGTACCCAAGATTCAATTGACACGGCCACTACAGGCGTAAGGCTTGATATACAATTAATATGTGTGATAAATTCTTTACAGAAGCGAATATACCTGAATATATACAATTTTATAATTATTTCTTATATTGCTGTTCAACTTTTTCGCCATTCTATTAAATTGTGATCATTATGACTTGATGACGAAATGTCAGGATTTTTCGAATTTTTATTATTGCATTAGTCTATACATTATCAATGTTTATAATATTAAAATACGCAGAATTAAATTCTCTAATATTTTAAAAGCTAGTCGAAGCTAAAATTTCATATTTGAGGTCCTGGCTACTTTTCTATAGTCACTTTTAAATGTCACGAGATTTGTCTCCGGGGCGGAATTACAGTCCAATTAGTTAAATCTCAGTACAAAATAAGGATATTATTCCAATTGATCCGCTCCTTTTCTCTGAGATATTTGCTGAACTCGAAAACTTAACTGTTCGGAAGTTAATTTTACGATACATAACGTATAATAGACCATGAAAGGTAGAAAGTATAAAAATTTGAAGAGCGTGAAGTATGAAGATATGAATTACATAAAAATATTCCCGATTGGCTATTGACCAGAGATATGGATGTAATTCAGCTTCTTGAGAGTTGTATTTGTATGTACTTTTGTTTACTCTACATTCGAATTAAGCTCGATGCAATTATGAAGGTTCTGAGGGCGGTGGCGCTTTGGAAGTTCAGAGACGCAAAGATTTTTTGTTTCATAAAAAGAAGGATAAGAAAATATATCTCTATTCTTTCAAAAGAGTCACGGTTACGATGATTTGCCGTAAATCGGTTGTACGTGTCGGGCCTAATATTAAGTGCTAATTTGTTGTTCTTATTTTCTATAATTGCTTTCCTAAAATTGAAGGATTTATCTTCCTTAATGATAATTCTCGAAGCCAAGATTTTATATCTTTGGAGTTTCATATTTCACGCTCTTTAAATTTTATTTCGATCGGTGGCCATTTAAATCAAAATAAATATACGGTAGTCAATCAGCGGTCGCTAACCAAAATAATTTAGGAAGTAATGTAGTTAGTTAATAATTATTTTTAAAAATAATGAAGTATAAATAATTATATACATGAAATATGTATTAATATTGAAACACTATAGATCTTTTTTTGATATATACATACATGCATAATATAAAACAGAAATGTTTTAGATACTGATTTCTACTATTTATACCTCGTCTGTGATAAAGATATACAAGTGGCAAGACCGTACTGGATATAATTTTCTTGAACAAACATCTATCATTTTGTTTATATTCTCTATTTCATCGTTGTTTTTTTTTTGTATTCTCTAATTCACCGTTGTTCACGTATTCTCTAATTCACCGTTGTTCACGTATTCTCTAATTCACCGTTGTTTTAGCGTAGAAGACCCTGAAAAACCAGTGATTTCTTTCCTGGTCGGTGTTTTAAATCTTGAGACACGAAATCGCATTTGATGTCCAGTCTATGCTAGTTAGTCAATGATTGGATGCGTGTTCTATTCATATACCTCGCCAGTAGTGCAATAATTGCCTAAATCGATATGACAGGATGTAACACAAAAATGGTAACACGGTCATGCCCTCACAACCTGGGACATGAAGAAGCATTGGATGTCCAGTCTATGCTAGTTATCAGTGTTTATACATTATATTTGGCATATATACAAGGAAGGCACCTAAAGTATTCCAGTTAAAGCAAAATATTCTAGCAAAGGTATTGTCAAAAATAATGTCAATATTGAGTTTTCTAATTTATATGATACATGCTCATAGAAAATATATGAAGTTAATTATTCGATTTTTTTTTTATTCGAAATGATATAATTCTTAATACATTTGTAAGTTTATCTTAACATTTCTTAGAAAAGACATTGAACTAATTATGTTAAAAATACACGATTAGTAGTCATTTCTATTTGTATCTATCTTACGAAAAAGAAGGATAAATTAAACATCTCTAATTTAGTCTTTTATAGAATAAATATGAATTAGATCTTAATAGATCTCTCGATTTCTTCAATTTTATCAATAAATCTGACTGCTTAAAAATTCATAGTATATTTATCACAAATTTATTAAATGAAAATATCGTTACAAATGATTTAAAAAATGTGTATTGAATGAATATAAAATACATAAATGAGGTAAAACGTATTTCTTGGTGAGTGCATGTAAAATTGAAATGATTTGCAAAAATATAATTATCAGCTTGATCTTCATAGAATATGTTCTTTGATCCTGATTGTTCTCGCAATTAAACTATTGCATGTTTTTAGATTTGTTCAAATACATACTTCTTAAATTTTCATTGTTTCTTCACAAAATCCTAATTGATCTCCACAAAACTATGTACAATTAAGAAATATTACACTTGAATTTTGTTAATACTTTTTATTATTAAATAACAGAATTATTTGATAACAAAATAACAAAATTATATAATTTTTTATAATTGTTTTAAATTACATATATTTATTATTTAATAATAAATACTTATTTTGTTATATGTGTGAAGATTAAATATAAAAAATATGTACATTTATGAATGTTACTGGTGATTAAACAATAGGCAAGGGACAAGGTAACAAATACAAATTAATTTACAACTAATCGATCCGGTTGCCACTTAAAACAGCTCCTTTCCACAACTTGATCAACTCTGTTTCTGCCAAAAAAGAAAACCTTACGTTAACGCTGTGCTTCCCCCCCCCCCCCCCCCCCTCATTCATACTGATCCTCTTTTTACGCATTTCCTTTCTCGGCAAATATTACAGGCGCCTCGTTTCCCTCTTTAGAACCCTTCAAAACTATTTTTCAGATTTGACTTTCATTGAATGATATTTACAATTAAACGTATTATACAAAAACTTATGGCTTAAACCTACATAATGTATATAAATCCTGTTAATACAATTCATGCAGAACCTTAATCTAATCTCACACATACGCGCGCGCACACACACATACACACACATCGAGAGTGAGAGAGATTCATGATTAGCAACTATTATATTCAAAATTCCAGCAATGGTATCAATGTTACTGTTAAATCAAATTTTTAGAAACATTATTTCATATCATATGTATAATATTCCATATTTGGTTACTTTTCTCCGCAATGATTCAAAAATTAATTCATCGTTAATAGCAGATGTTTCAAGGATGTCCCGTTGTTGTTATATATAATTAATCTCATTTAAAATTGTAATGAAATTATAAATTCTGCTAACTGACAGAACAATGTCACTTGATTGCTATCATTAATTTTGGCCACTGAAAATATTTATTACAGAACAATTGTATAAAATTATTTGTATTCCTCTTAATGTAAATTAAAGGAATAATGAAAATTTTTCATGTTTCTAACAGTAGCTCCAATGTAGATGAGAATTTGTCATAGCAATTTACGATTCATACACAATGTCGCTATGTTTTTGTACCGACAATGTTGAGTCAACGAATATGTGTTGACAAATGATGTAGTCAATAAAAAGAGTAATTGTATTGCAAACATGAAATATGATGGTCATATAGAATGATTCTTGCAATTATGACAAGCAATATCATTTTACTGATCGAGATTAAAGGAAAATGTTAAAGAAAGGTGCATAATTCAAAGGACTAATCCACATATATATTTACAATAATTGTTTTATATAAGTATTATGATATGTGTAATAAATATCATAGTATGTATACATGTATGCTTTACAATTTCACTATACTTTTTAACAAAAATTTCCTTTCATTGCAGAAATTAAGTTTTCTCGTCGTTCTGTGTAAGAAAGTATTGTTATATTGCATACCTTATAGTTTCTCGGCATGCTGGTTAACAAAGTATTTCGATTCTTGGCCCGATGACAAACTTCGAATGCCGTTTCACGGCCTGATGGCTAGCATCTTAGTTTGTGCCTCGTCCCATTGGCAAATATCGAAGTTCTCTTCTGGGCCTGATTACTAACAGCAAAGACCTCTCCTTGGCTTGATGGCTAACACCAAATGAAGCTTTTTTGATTGACGGCTAACATTGAAGGAAGATTATCGGCCTGATAGCTAACAACGAAGTTCGTATTTTGGCCAGATGTCTAACATCGCAGTACGTTTTTCGACCTGATTGCTAACATCGAATTTCGTTTCTCGGCCTGATTGCTAACATCGACGTATGTTTTTCGGTTAGATGGCTAACATCGAAGGAAGTTTCTCGGCCTAATGACTAACATAGAAATACTGCTCTCTGTCTTATGGCTAACGTCGGAAGTCGTTACCGGGCTGATTGCTATCATCTATGTTGCGTTCTCAAGCTAATTGCTAACATCGAAAGTCGTTATTAGTTTTGTTTTCTAACATCGACGTATGTCTCTCGATCTGATTGATAACATCGAAGGACGTTCCACGTCGGACGGCTACCGTTTCTCGCTCTGTTGTCTAACATCGAATTTCGTTTCTCGGCCTGATTGCTGACATCGGAGGTCGACTCTCGGCATAAGGGCTAACATCGTGTTACGTATCACGGCCTGATGTCTATCGAGGGAATTTTATCTGCGTGATGGCTGACATTGAATTAAGTCTCACCGCCTGATGGCAAACATGAAAGGAAAATTCTCGGCTTGATTTCTAACATCGAAGGAAGATTATCGGCCTGATAGCTAACATCGAGTTATGTTACTCGGCTTGATGGCCAACATGAAAGTTAGTACTTCGGCCTGATGATCAACATCGAAGGATACGTGTCGTCCTGATGACTAACATCGAATGAATATTATCGGCCTGATGGCTAACTTCGAAGTACGTTTCCCGTCCTGATGGCTAACGTAGAAGTAATTATTTCGGCCTAATGTCTAAAATTGTAAGTTGTTTCTCGTCCAGTTGGCTAACATGGAAGTACGTTTCTCGGACTGATGGTTAACATCGTAGGTCATTTCTCGGCATGATAAATATTATCGAATTTCGATTCTCGATCTGTTAGCTAAATTCGAAGGTCGCTTGTCGGGCTAATGTGTTACATCGAAGGAATTTTCTCTGTCTGTTATTTAATATCAATGTGCGTTTCTCGGCCAGATTGCTTACATCGAATTTCGTTTCTTGGCTTGATGGCTAAAATCGAATGTCTCTTCCCGGATGGATAGCTAAGAGCGAAATACTTATCTCGTCATGTTGACAAACGAACGATGTTTCTTGGACTGGTGGATAATATTGCAGTAAGATTCTCGGCTCAATAACTATAAATCATGTACGGTTCTCCGCCGGATCGCTGGCGTCGAAGGACGCTTTTGGCATTATGGCCAACACTGAATTTCGATTCTTTGCGGGTGGCAAACATCGAAGTATGATTCTCGGCCTAATTTAACATCGAAATTTTTTTCCCGGAGTGTTGGCTAACATCGTAGTGCAATCCTCGGCCTGATGGCTAACATCGAAGGACGCTTCTCTGCCTGATTACTGACATCAAAAGACTTATCATTCCCTGATGGATAACATCGAACGATGTTTCTTGGCCTGATGGATAATATCTAAGTTGGTTTCTCGACCTTTACAACTAATAAAAAAAGCACATTTTACGGCCTGCTGGCAATCATCGAAGAACGTTTCGTGGCCTGACGGCTAATATTCAAAGAAATTTATCAGCCCCAATTCTAACATCGAAAGATGTTTCTCGGCCTGATTGCTAACGTCGAATTACATTCCTGGACTTAATGGATAACATCGGAGTACGTTTCTCGCGTTGGTGGCTAACATCGTAGCACGTTTCACGGCCGGACGGCTAGCATTGAAGTACGTTTCTCGTTCTGATGGCTATCTTCGAAGTAGCTTTCTCGGCCTGATGGTTAACATAGAATTTCGTCACTTGTTGTGATGTATAACATCAAAGAATATTTCTCGGCCTGATGGCACAAAATCCAGGGTACGTTCTGGGACTGATGTCTACCTTCGAATTTAGAATCTCGGCCTGATGTCTAACATCGTTGGACTTTTCTCGGCCTGATGATAAACGTCGAAGGAAGTTTCTTCGTCTATTTCGTCTATTTCGTCGATGATTAACGTCGAAGGAAGTTTCTTCGTCGATTTCGTCTATTTCGTCGATGATTAGCGTCGAAGGAAGTTTCTCCGCCTATTTCGTCTATTTCGTCGATGATTAACGTCGAAGGAAGTTTCTCCGCCTATTTCGTCTATTTCGTCGATGATTAACG
>WIUT01005807.1:0-14352 GCA_010645135.1 Tetragonula clypearis
TGGGTTTCGAGGAGGGGGGAACGAAGCCACTGTTTGTTTATTTTTTTTTTAATTATTAAATTTTTTTTTTTTTGGTTTTTTTTTTTTTTTCCTTTTTTTTTTTTTTTTTTTTTTTTAGATAAATATAATATTAACGTCAGTGAAAAGAATCGGAGAAATACAAACAAATATTCTAGAATGTAAATGAAGAAGCATACCTTGTACTACTATATTGATCAGAGATGAAATTAGTATCGTGTCAATATCATATTACGGAATGTCTCTTTTTCCATTGATATTCTTGACTTTTTAGAACACTGGAGTCACCGATGGGACTTTATAACTCTGTTTCTCGTGTTTTCCAACGGATGAGATTCAAAGAAAGGCGAGGACTGTGTATTATTAAAATGATATATGTTTCATCATCTTGTACTTTTGCACCGATGGAATTTCCTAACTTTCTAAACGACCATTGAGAGCCAAACTTCCCTGATCGATCATAAATATCAGAGTTCTCGAAACTAACGATTCTATTAATTTTCTATACTGTCTACGTGAGCTGTTTGTTCGTTATTTAGTCACGGACTCTGCGACAGAACCTGACACGAGTGACAACAGAAAACAAAGAAAAATCAAAAATCGACGATAATAGTAACTTTTTAACTTCAACTAAGAGGAAGACAGTGCCTACAAAGTCAAGCTTGCAAAATTTCACACGAGATTTACCTCGTTCTCGAACGAGTCACTTCTGCTAATCTTCATCCAAACATTACATTTACACCGCGATTCGCAAGATTCGTGTAAACCTCGCCAAGAGTAAAAATCAGAGTACCCATAATTCATCGTTGCATTCGTGGAAACGGGGCGAAATAAGTTTTTCCTTCCCATTGATTGACCGGTGGTATTTGCAGAAAGCGTGGCGATCGCAAATAATCGATCGCACGGCCAAAAGAAGGAAAACCTGGTAAATAGAGGTTTTCCTCGCACGCAGGTAGTAAACGATAGTTTCAACGACATCGTTACACTGTTCGTGGCGGCGCGTGTATCAAAAGGCACTTCCCCCCTTTCCTCTGATGGCGGCTTTTATCGGCGAGACGTTTGCCGAGCGGAGAGCAGAGCACGCGCGTTCGCTCGAATCGACGCCGATTCGAACGAACGCGACCGACCCTCCCCCCTCCCTCCCCCCCGCCCGCGACGTATTTTATTTTTATTCGCGGGCACGTTCTTCTCCTCTCCGCTCTCTTCTTCCTTTTCCACGATTGAAAAGCCCGGGACGCCGCTGAAAAGGTAGAGAGAAGAAAAAAGTTCCCCGCCGAAAGGCAGCAAAAACCGCCGCTTATTTTCTCTTGTTTGCGGCGCTTCCAGATCTCGCCTCGCCTCTTTGTATTCTTTCGTCGTGGCGAAAATTATTATTGTTGTCGGCCGATTATGAACCGGAACACAATGACCCGCTGATCGACGTTCGATGTCGATATCGAACGTCCACGTTGCATTGGAGGAGCTGAGAAAATTGCTGTTGCGTTTCAGTAAACAGAGAGAGAGAGAGAGAGAGAGAGGATATTTAGAAGAGACGATTTAAATTTAAAAAACTGCTATAAATTCATTAGAAAACTTCTCAATCAAATTTTATAATACACAATATATAAATGTAATTATATAAAATATATATAACGTAATATATATATACAATTATATAGTATACATTTATAACAATTATAATATACAATATACGTGTATAATAATTCATAACAATCATTAGTTTCGAGATTTTGAATTAATAAGTAAGTAGCTACAATTGATTAATCAATTTGTCAACAAAACTCTACTCGGTTCTTGACTTTAAAGATTAATACTAACTACGTAGAAATTTCCAAAAATTAGTCTACGTGGGAGAATAATTAACACGTGGATGTCCGAGCATAAGTTACTATCACAGTTCCGACTGGATAATATCAATAATTGAATCGCCAGATAACAAACGTATCCGAACGGTCTGACATAGACTGGACGATTCTACTTATACACGCTCGCACGTAAGCGTTGTGAGATTGACTATCACTGAAAGTATAAATTTTCGTCGCAAGGCAGCACATCATAATTAATTTAAATACGAGATTATAATAGAGTGACCGACTTCTTTAATTATTTCAATCGCTTTGAATTTCTACGATAGTCTGTTATCAGAGGAAGGAACTATTGCATTATTTCTATTTTGAACTATCTTCTTTACATGAATTAAAAAAGGTTTCCTATAATGTGCGAAATAAGTTTGACTGCTCTTTCCTACATCTTTTGTCGATGAAAGAAACTCATTTGAACTATTATATTCCTTTACATTTATTAAAAAAATTCTCTTTCTCATCCGTCACTTTGTTTCTTTTCTTTGTCAATCTTTTATCGATCGTTCACCACTTCTCCCCTTGCCTCTTTATTGTTAGTCTTATAATTGTTCTTCGTTCGTGTTCAGAGGAAGGAACTATTACATTATTTCTATTTTGAACTATCTTCTTTACATGAATTAAAAAAGATTTCCTATAATGTGCGAAATAAGTTTGACTGTTCTTTCCTACATCTTTTGTCGATGAAAGAAACTCATTTGAACTATTATATTCCTTTACATTTATTAAAAAAATTCTCTTTCTCATCCGTCACTTTGTTTCTTTTCTTTGTCAATCTTTTATCGATCGTTCACCACTTCTCCCCTTGCCTCTTTATTGTTAGTCTTATAACTGTTCTCCGTTCGTGTTCGTAGCAGTGGTTAGGATTTAATTTCGAAATGTCTGATGAGACGTAGCAACAGACGCATCCGGAGATTATCGTACGAAGTGGCAGCGTGTCGATTGCCAGCGGAAAGTGGGCAGCTTTCGTCCGCGAGATCAATTGTCACGAGAGCTTCTAGGAAATCCAAGAAATCTTGGTTCTCTGTGTTCTGCATCAGCCTCGACCGCGATCGTTTCTTCGTGTTTCAGCGAAGTCGTGAGACTTCGGTCAGAAAGTGGCCGACGACAGTGGGATTCTTCGAAATCCAACGTTTCGAAATCCACTTGTCGAACGCCCGTGCGCGTCGACACTTTTGACAATGTCGATGGTCTTGAGAATTTTTTGGATCTATCTCGATAGATTTGTGAAACGCTTGAGAGTTCAGAGACGAGTTTGGCGAAACTTGGCGAAACATTCAACACGTTTCACGAGCACTTAGATCTCCTTTTTTTTTTTTTTTTTTTTTTTTGTCCGAGCAGTATTGTCGTTGGTGTAAAATGTCGAGGAAAGTGTGTTCGTCTCACATCGTGAAAACAGGATTCATCGTGAGAGTTTCAAGCTTCGAATTTCGTATTTTCAGCGATTTGAATTTATACATCACGGATTCAAAACGATTCGAAGTGTTTCGTTAATCTCGTGAACGTACGATTAAGATTTAACGGTCTATCTTTTGATACAGCAACACAATATTTTATCAATTAATCGAAACCGAAATCAGCGAAGAAGAAAGATTTGTTATTAAAGGTGTTCACACGGCATTATAATCTCAACGACATTAGTCCTTGACCAGTTAATAAATTTTCACTCTTACAAAAAAGCGTATCTCACAATTTTTATTTTCTACGTTTTCACCCTCTTTAGTAATAACTTTTATTTTGCTACGTTCTCCGCAAATTTCGTCGAAATGTGTATATGAATGAACGAAGGAAATATATATCTCGAAAGAGAGAAACATATATTCCCCTGGCTTTCTCTATCACAAATTAGATGGTGAACTAATTCGCCACGCGGGGATGAATCATATACATATTTCGTATTCACTCGGAACGTTTCGACGAAGTCGCGATAATTATTTAGCAGGAAGATACGCGATATCAACCAACGATCATACGAATTTCCCTGGTAATTCCAAGGTAAATCGTCTGGACTCTAGACGACGTGCTCTAGTGTCTACCGACTGCATTAAACCGCGTGTCTCATTGTTTCTATTTTTAAAGGCCGTAGTTACGTGGTTCGTAGTTCAGGGTACTTATCAAAGGAAACGAAACCGACGAGTTCCTCTGGTCTTCGAGGAATTTTACCTTCACCATTATTATTCGTTGACAAATAGATTATGTAGAATGTAGAGTTGTTTTCTTTTTCTTTTCTTTTTTTTTTCAAACAATTTTTTTCAATTTTTGGTCGACCTCACGGAGTTGCGTAATTAATCGTATAGTTGAGTTAGAAAAAAAAGTTCATTATATGAAATTTTCGATTTTATCAAGGTATATTTTATATTTATGAAAAAGAATGATAATTTCTCGAATAATATTATGCGGTTTTTTCCTTTTTCTCGTTAGATTTTGCCCTAAAGATTGAATAATCGAGAGATATCTTTTTAAAAATAATAAGAACATTTAGTTTTTATATTTTAAATATTCAGCACAATATTTACTATTTCCTGTTCTTTTCTATATTGTAAATAGTTTACTATCTAATAATTTATTTATTAAATTTAATTTATAATTATGAAGGTCAATTAATAAATATTTGTACGATACTTATAGTATTTATAAGAAAATTTATTTTTAATTTGAAATTCTTAGTTTTCCATTATAATTTATTAAAAGTATTCAAATATTTTATTGTAAAAATATTTGCTTTAAGTTTTATAATTAATCTAATAATAATAATTTTAAGTACTGCCTCAATTCATTTCTCCCTCATTCATTTTGTTGAAAATATCGTCATTTTCCGAGAAACAGAGAGCGTAGAAAGTTGCAGACTGCGACTAAATAACACCCATCGAGTTCTCAGTTTTACTAAATTAATTTCAGATAACCGGTTCCAAAGGATATTTATGGCAGATGGCCGGAGGAATGAAAAATGCGGAGAATTTCAATCGAGTGGTTTAATCAAACTAAAGAATATCTTGGAGCACTTCCAAAAGACTATGGACGATTCACTGGATCCGGCGAGTGCAACGGGGGAAGAAAAATATGAAAAAGAAAGAAAAACTGACTCGACAGAATCAAGACACGTTCCAAAATTTCTGAAAAAGAGAAAGATCGGAATACATTTTCTTGAAATCTCTGTCTCGGGTAAACGCCAGCAGTCGGATGCCGCCACGATGGCGAGCAGTTTAGAATTTGTCTCCGTGTTCGAAGCTTCTCGCACGGAAGAAAATTAAAATATCAGGAAAAAAAATATATTAAACCGCGAAATATTTTCACTTACGTCTTAAACTGCAAAATTCCAGTGGAATATGCAAAGTGAATTTAAAATATAGGCAGTACTATCTACATATGCAAAGCAGTTCTGTTACAGATATTTAACTACAGTCTAAAAAAGAAGATACGAAACCTCTAGTAAATCGTTATACTTTGTTTAGTTGCCAGGAAAAATCGCAAATCAACGAGTAACAAGGGGGAAACGTGTAACGATGAAAAGGTAGAATCCCACAACACGGATGTTTAATCGAACCTAAAGACTTTGTTCAAATTTAGAGACGAAAAAAAAAGAAAAAAAAAAAGAAAACTTCACGGAGAAATATAGGGAGCCATGATGGGCGTATTCGGTCGGACATTTCTACATATGCAAAGCAGTTCTGTTGCAGATATTTAACTACAGTCTAAAAAAGAAGATACGAAACCTCTAGTAAATCGTTATACTTTGTTTAGTTGCCAGGAAAAATCGCAAATCAACGAGTAACAAGGGGGAAACGTGTAACGATGAAAAGATAGAATCCCACAACACGGATGTTTAATCGAACCTAAAGACTTTGTTCAACTTTAGAGACGAAAAAAAAAAAGAAAAAAAGAAGAAGAAAAAAAGAAAACTTCACGGAGAAATATAGGGAGCCATGATGGGCGTATTCGGTCGGACAGCGGCGAGACGCGAGGGAGGAAAGGGAGGGTGAAAAGGGCCCCGGTGAACTTCGGGCTTGGGCAAACACCTTGGGGCCAAGGGAGAAGAAAGATGAGAGAGAGTGAGAGAGAGAGAGAGGCCGCTTACGTCACTCTGGCAACGTGGATCACACGCAGGCCATAAAGGCGCGTTCGCACGGCGCCGAAGATGCGACGCGGCGATCCGGCTGACGCCGCCACCGCGTGCGAAGTAAACGATTTGTCGGAGAGGTCATTGAGCCTGATAGGGCGCGGCCGCCATCTTCCACAACGTTCGAACCACTTCTCTCGCTCTCTGCACGGATCTTTCTTCGTGGCTGACGTTCTCGCGCCAGAAACGATCCCCCGTACTCGAAGATTCCTCTATTAACGCACCCCCTAATCGGTCAGTCGAACTGTCGTGTTTTCACCGCGCCGATGATGATCTTCGATGATTTTTTTCTTTGCGTTCGATTCGAACAGCGCGCCATCTTGTCGGGCGGTCGTTCAGGTCCCGATGCTTTTATCATCGATCATTTATTGGTTTCTCGTCGATTACTCCGTTCGGAGAATTAATAGGAAATTCGATGTCGATACGATAACGCGTTCACGTGTCATTGTTCAGAAATGATTTCTCTCTTCTCTTGCCGCATCGCGTTGAAACGATTTCATTTATTCGGCCACTCGGCGGTCGAGTTTTGCACGAATAGGAAAAATGTACACTTGTTTGCTTGCAATTCGTGTTTCTGAATTTGTAGAATGATTTGATCATTGCACGCGCGAACTCGCTGCTCGTTTTTACAACCGGACTCCCATCTTCGTTATGCTCTATCGCAATACATCGAGATTAATTAAGTTTAGATCTTTTTAACCTCTGGATCGCCGCGTTCGCATCAGTACGCGCAAATCCATATACCCTGAATAAAAGCGAGATTAATTTCGATTTCTTAACAGTGACGTATAGAATAATTTTCTATCGTTAAAAAAATCGGAATATATATATATATATATATATATTCTTCCTTGATTTTGGATTTATTCGAAAAGGCGAAAACTGTAAAACTCCACTTTGCCCAACTATTTACTTCAGAGCATACCATAAATAAATATTATAAATAAATATTAGTTTCATTGTGTATAATATATATGTGTATTTTTTAGGCTACAAATTTATAACACTTCAAATTTAACAAACATGCACGTAACTCTTTCAATTTTTTTTAATATTTAGTATATGATGATCCATTGCGTGGCAACCCTAGTGAAAATCAAGTATTTCTTTTTTTTTTTTTTGTACAAATTATATCCTAATCGATTGTGGCTCGCCAATTATGCATGTAAAAAGTATTTAAATTATCTATTTATTAGTAAAAGAGTACATTTTTCTTGAAAATTGAAAATACGCGGCAAGCTGATGCGCGGTTGTTAAAAACAAATCAAGAGGTCAATCGATGAAAAAAAAATTAACGTCGTCTCAACTGGTAATGTTCACCCGCAGAGAAGAATCGAATACGATGCCAATCCGTTACGATTAACAATCGAATCTGTTACACTTTCTTTTTTTTTTTATTCTGATTTCCTTGCAGATTTATGTAAAGACACGTCATCGATCCAAGTGCTAGTTTTGCGTCCGTTTGCAAAGAAGGATCAATCGTGCTCCGGAAACAAAACAGCGAAGGAGCCGTAACGAAGCGTAAGATATATCATTTTGCAATGGTCTGTTAACCAGCGACGTTGGAAAACAAACGACTTTAAAAGGGAAGTCGACGAGTTCGATGGCGGTAAATCTTCAGCAACGTTCGTGATTGAACACAAATGGCACCTATTATTCTACGCGGTATTATGTGTACGCATCAGCCAATCAATGGAACGCGCTCACCAATTGGCCGCGGGCTAAATGTCGACCAATCGGTCGTATCAACTTCGTCGATCAATTCGAGAGAGAGAGAGAGAGAGAGAGAAACGCTTGAAAACTGCGTAATCGCCGCCGACCGATAAAGGAACGTACATCAGTCGTGGCAAATGTAAAAAAAACATTCTACGCTTTAGCATTGAAATAAGTCGCGAGCTTTTCGGTGGCTAAAGTGAGAATGATATTATACCTGACGAAAATCGTGTTCAAAGTGTTTAATCAAACACCGATCTGGACAATTTCGACGAGCAATGTTTTCTAACGAGTTGAATTACGCGGAGAATGCTAAGTGAGAATTTTAAATAAACAATTACTTGTCAGCAGTCGTTTTACCGGCTACTTTTTAAGTTATATATATATAATCTGAATCGGAATGCTAGGTTGTTTGAAAAATCGGATGTTCGTGTTTACTAAATTTGGAGGGGAAAGAATCACAGAAGACCTTCGAGAATTTGATATTTCATAGAATATCTTTTCGAACACTTTACAATAGTATCGTAAATGATAAAACTCCATTTGTTAGAACGGAATTTTATCTGTTAATTGTAGTATAATATACAAGTGAGAGGAAAATCGACGAGCTCCAGCTTTAAAAATTGTCAAACCCAGATAGACAATATAACGAAATTGCTAGTCTATTTTTTAAAACCACCTCCATTTTCGAGCAATAGGTGAAACGGTGATCGATCGATAAAATAAAGAAGGAGAGTACAACTTGTTTGGAGAGTCGATCTATAAATAATCATCGTTTAACGTGAATATCCAACTCGACGAATGGTTTTCAGGCGGAGCCGATAAAAATCCACCCGATTATTAGAGCCCGATTATTGGCCAGCGATTACTCATCCAAGATATCGAATACCACCGAATAGAAGTCAATTCCCGATATGCTCGTGAATCGTTCGCATAATCTCTGCATCGTCGTTCGTGCACAGCCTCGGTTATACCGATCGTTCGACCAGGATTATCGCTCAGAATACCTAACGCAACCATGTAACGATAGAAGATGATAGAAAAACTAATCGAAATCGCGCGATCCTTTTTATCAAGAAACAATAATTTATTGGCTGCCATTACTACGATTATCCGCGCGGAAATATCTTCACCAAACGCAGGAGAGATTAAATCGCGACAAACTTATTGCCTTTTTCAATCGTTTGTCCTGTAAATCACGTTTCGAGGAAGATATCTTTCTGGTAAATGGGGTTTAAGCGTCGTTTTCATGAAACGGTGAATCCAGCTATCGTCATCGTTTAAACGATACCGATCGTCACTTGCCGATTCTGAAGCGTGTCTATCTGTGTACGAAGGAAATATTTGGATGATAAAAAGTTAAGAATTTGTTTTCACGAAAGAGTGACGCGAACGAAGTCATTCTTATTTTTAGCATCGTTTTTTTTCTCTTTTTTTCTTCAATTTCAACGATCGCTTTTACTTTATCGACCGATGGCGGTAAGTAATAGACGACTAATAGGCTACCGGTCGGTAAAGTGTTAACTTTCATGAATCATCACACACGCAAAAAAAAAAAAAAAAAAAAAAAAAAAAACTCTTAGATAGTCGAGAATTAATTGTTCTTGTTTGTAAAGACGAGAACGAAATTTTCAAGGAATTGAGAATTTGAATTAGGAAAGTCTTTGCTATTTTCATGTTTCGTTTTTTTTTAATTTTTTGCGCACCACGTCGAATAAAAAAAAAAGGACAAGATGCACGCGAGAGAATGTGGGTGAAACGATAATGTGTACCCCGGCTAACGAGTAAAGAAAGCAACAATTACGTCACGTTGTATTATCGTTTTACATTGTAATAGCGTGAATGAATTTGACGCCGCTCGGTTGCTCGTGATCGGCCGCTTCCACGAAATCAAACCTCTCCCGTTCCGTTCGAGATTACGCGCATATTCGCATTCCATGCGAAATAACCTAGCGCAACAAACCTTCTCGATTATATTAAAATCATACTTGTCTTCGACAAAAATCGAAACGATGATTCTTCCATTTTTTTTTTTCTTTCTCGTTCCATTGAAATCGACAGACACTTCTAAATGCTCGATTTTTCTTTTTTTTTTTTTTTTTTTTTATTAGACTCGTTGCATTGGCCTGCATCATAATTGCCGCCGATAATTCAAGGGAAAAGTGCGTGAGGAAACTAAACGAAGGTTAATTTAAAGCGTACGAGATATGAAATGCGTCAAGGTATAAACTACAATGAAACAACCGCGTAAATAGAGCCACGGGGGCCCCCGACCTCGTGCCATCGAATAGAGTTAATTACTCTTTTGTCGTGTGTCGTGTTTGACACACACTTTGCTAACCGTGCGTGTATCTAAGCGCGCGACGCTTGAAGATATTTGTATGTAGCTCGAGCTTTGGCATAATTAACTCAAAATTAGAATCTTACGAGCAAACCGGATGACTGCCTTGGCAATATCGAGAATCCTCGATATTTCTCAGTTTCATTCTTGACTTCGGGGAAACACAATTTCAAAAAACGCGAAAACGTGAGAATCGTCTCCATTTTCTGGTATTACAATTTATTAGTATTAAATTTTTGTATTATTTGTCGAACTATGCTGCGTCGATGAAATTTCAAATGCTAATGCTTCTTTCTAATTCTTGGCTGTTAGTTTAAATTTCGATATAATTGATGATTTTCACCATTTTCTGGTATTACAATTTATTAGTATTAAATTTTTGTATTATTTGTCGAACTATGTCGATGAAATTTCAATGATAATGCTTCCTTCTAATCTTGGCCTCTCTTAATTAACACTAGAACTACCGACAGTTAAGACGAAGTTTTATTTCCACCAAAATTATTTTGATTTCTAATAAATAGAAATGAAATAAAATTCATTATATTATTTCTCTAGTTATCATTGTAAAAGTCATTGCATCATTGCGGGGGAAAGAAATTTTAACATGAAATAGAAATTTTAAAATAAAATTGTATAAACCAGTCATTTTCACTGGTGTGGTGGTAGCGTTAAACGATGGTAGAAAAAAAGAAAGAAAAAGACGACTGTTGACCACATTATCCTCGTTTGAAAAAAGAAACGTCTGACCGGTCGACGTGAATTTAGAAGCACGAACGACGGACCATCGAAAGTTTCAAAGGTTAACGCGGACTAGCGAAGAGAAGAGGTACACGTACTAGGCGGCGCATATTCTTGGATCAGCTCTCTCGGCCCAGTCGCAGACCTGATCGCATTCTCTCGTTAATTTCGCCGATTCGAGTCCGGTCGGACACTCTCTCTCTCTCTCTCTCTCTCTCTCTCTTTCTTGTTTCTTTCCCTTCTTTTTCTTCATATCATACTCGCGCGTGCAACTAATTCTCATTTGCCCGCTGAAACGCAGAAATCAGAGACATTGGAAATTTGTGAATTATTCCGCGATTTCGACTCTATCAGAATCACGCGCGAACTTATCGAGATGATAATATTCGAGTAGAACGTCGAGGTAACGTCGTCGAATTTTTTTCAAACGTGCGAAATCGAATTTTCCAAGGCACTGCCGGTGAATCGGCTATCGATCTATCCACACGAACGGAAATAAATCTCGACACGCAGAGCGCGAGACAATTTCAGTTTGGAAAGTAGGATGCCTATTGCATTTAGCCTCGTAGAAACGAAGAAATCAAACGGCGAAGAGAGAAAAATCTGCACAAGGCTGAATCCCTTGATTGAACCTCGTACTGTAGTGTGAAAGTGGCCAAAGTTTTTGGTAAATATCGTATTGGGCTTACGGGAAAATACAATTTCCTGAAGGTATACTAACACTGGAACTTTTGTTCCACAGGGTGTTAGAAAGACCTATTAAAACACGCGAATAATGAAATGCGATACAGTTGTAAAATTTTCATTTATATTAGTTAAAAAAATAGGAACAATTGTTTTTGACAATTCTGACAAATACGCAGTTATTCTATTCGGTCTGTCTAATAAAAGTTACTAGTTAATTACTAGTTTAGCAACTTTTATCGTATTTGTAAAAAATTTGAATTATTTTAACATACATATATATGTGTGTGTATGTGTGTGTGTTAAAATAATTCAAACTTTTTACAAAAAGCGGTAAAAGTTCCTAAACTAGTAATTAACTAGTCTATTAATTTATATATATATTAATTAATAAAATAAATATATGAATAGAATATATATATAATAGAATAAATATATTAATAGAATATATATATATATATATAAATAATAGAATAAATATATTAATAGAATATATATATATATATAATAGAATAAATATATTAATAGAATATATATACATACATATATATATATAAATTACTAAAATAAATTAACTAGTCTATTATATATATATAAATTAATAGAATAAAAATCGCAAATAAAATATTCGTCGCCCTGTTCAACACTTGTACATATCACACGTGCCCACCCGTAACACATACTGCATTGAATCCGATTTTTTGGCCGATTGCCAAACACCCCAAATTTCGCCCCAAATGCATTAATTTACTAAAAATTAAATATCTACACTCCGGTATGAGATAGAAAAGTGAGAAAAGCGTCAAAATACTCTGCAAGAACTACAGCAGTACAAACATTATTTATCTAAATGGATTTCTGGATGTGAAGACACTGAAAAAAGAAGTCGCTTCACTCGCGAAACATTGAAACTCTTCCATGTCGAAATTTTTAACTCTGTCTTTGCGTGGAACACTGCGATGGTGTTTGCTCTGAAGTTTGTCGCGTAACGTCGAGGGGTCCACCAACTATGGCGAGTATCATGCCACACTTCGATTGCCTGTGAAAGCTCTTATTTTAGAAAGACAATGGTACCTGGTTTTATCCTACTTTAACCTACGTATTATTCACCGATTCCCCGTAAAACGACAGTAATAAACGTTATCTTTAATCACCGATTTTTAATTTTCTGTTCATTTCTATAATTCGCTCTTGTTTCTACGATAGAGCAGAGACCATCCACCGGTACCGGTTAAAAAAAGAAAAAAGAAAAAAACTGGATTTTATAAACAGAAACCACGATGAATTGGAATGGTTCTAAACCATGATGAGTGTCTAACTTTTTAGATCTTCTGGGTCAACAAAAATTTGTTTGCATAGTTTACATATTTCTTCGTCAGTTCAACGTAAGCTATATTATTTTTGAGAATATCAGAAACAACTTTCCTAGTGAAACATTAATTACAAAACTATATTTATATCAACGAAGAAAATATGAAAATTTTGAACGAGAGCATTGAGCTTGTTTTCTCAGATACCATTTCATCAACAGCTGGTGCGATAAAAGTAGTATATTCAAGATGCTTGTCTAAAGTTTTTGCTCTTGTTTTAATTTTCGTGCGCTCCGAAAAAGTCCACATCGCGAACATTCGCGGTTAAAACTATTCAAATAACAAAATTCCTCTTCAGGACTTTCATCGAGAACTCTTGTCTGGTTCTTCTATCAGTTTAACAAAACCCTCGATCTTATCGCGGATAAAACACAAACATAGATGGGTTAAAGTTAAAGAAGAAAAGTTGCTCGAGACAATGTTCGCGACACGATGTTTCCTCGAGGGACGAATTGGAACGAGCAAACCAATTGGATCGTCTCACGATCGGTTCACTAACTCGCGACGAAGATGAGGAAAAGCCAACGCTTTTTCGAGGATGAGCGCCGATCGATCTTCTCTGACGAGACGATCCGTCGGTCGTTTCCAGACTCGTTCTCAGACTCGCGCAAACGAGATAAAACTAACTAAATGACGGCATAATTATTACTCACTGTAATCGGAAGTGTCGTCGTTGGAGCCGTTGACCGTGCCGTCCGGCAGGATCTGCAAGTGCCGGTTCTTGATGTACATCTGGATCTTTCTGGACGCGCCGGTGATGTGCGACAAATTTGCCGATCGTTCGGCCCTGACGCCGGCGTCGCCGGTCAGATCGACCGGCGCGGCACTCACTGCACTGATAACTGTCCCGATGGCCAACACACTGAAACCGGCGGCGGTGCTCGGTCTCGCACAGTATCGATGATTGTTGAAGCCGGTCGAAGCACTCAGCGACTTGCGAAGACCGCACTGACCGAACGCGACGAGGAAGAGCAGCAACGCCAACTGAACGTACGTGGAACGTCGGCCGAGATGCACGGTCGTGCACGCGCGTCTTCTCCTCTTCTTCCTCTTCTTCGTCAAGGACTCCCGGCGGCGCTCGAACGAAAGGGAGTCGACACGATCGGTGCAGCTGCTCGCTGCTGCTGCTGCTGCTGCTGCTGCTGCTGCTGCTGCCGCCGCCGCCGCCGCCGCCGCCGCGACGACCTTGGCGACGCGCGACTCGCTGCTGCTACTACAACTCGCGTACTCCACTTCCTTGCCGGTTGTTGTTCCTTCCTCGGAGGCCAAGGAGGACGGCTGGCTCGTGCCCGACCAAGCGGACCAAGCGACCAGTGTTGTCTTCTGCTGGCGAGAATCGGTGTCGCCCGGCTGACTAGTGAACCGCGTTGACTTCCCTATTCGGACACGACGTCGTCCGATCCCATACCATAGCGAAGGCCAGATTCCACCGGTCGTCCACGGACGATTCGCGCAGCTTCTCGAGCACACTTCTTCTTCTTCTTCTTCTTCTTCTTCTTCTTCTTCTTC
>WIUT01005808.1:0-14351 GCA_010645135.1 Tetragonula clypearis
ATATATATATATATATATATATATATATATATATATGTATACACGGTTGTAACCATTTCGAACGAGTGACTTGAAAATAGAATAGCAGTACTAAAACAGTTTAAACAGTTTATCTCTAATCCTCGATGCTCGATATCCGAATTTTTATTCATTGACAGAAGATTCAACGATTAAACTCGCGATCCCTGGTCTGCCGAAATATTCCCGTGTTTATCAGCAGCGAGGAACGTCGTTCCGCTTCTACTATCATGCAGGGCGGGCACGAAGGGCTGGATTCTAATGGCTCGTTCGTCTGTCGTATTTTTTCAGGGTGTGGCCGGCGGTTTAACGAAGATGTCCTTCGAGCTGTGTTCAGGATGAACCGCTTCTTCGTAGCGCCGCGGACGTGCCAGCGCCCCTGCCCCAAAGTGTGAATACGTATAGCACCTGTCGCGATGGAATTCGCGTTCGATGTTAATAAATTCTATTCCTTAACGAGAGCCGCGTGTTCACCGGACCGGTTTCGCGCTCGACCATTAACGACGCACGGTTCGTCCGGTCGTTCTGACAAAAATCGAATCGATCGTGCGATTCGTAGGGAATCGATCGCGACGATTGTATCGTAGATCGTCCGAGAGATTTTCGCTGAAATGTTTCGCGATAGAGAATCGAGATCACCGACGATTACGCGCCGCGATTTTCAACGTTCGCGTCGATAGAATCGGTACGGAAACGTCCGTCGACGAGGACGAGCCCGATCTCGTTTTACCTGAAACGAACGATCGACGTGAGGGGGGAGAGGCGAAATGACGGCCCAAAGATCGCACGACAGATGTCGAACGGCGACGTAAGAATCATCGACTAGATATGTATAGCGGAATCTCCTCGATCGGAGATCGACGGCAGATCGTTCTCGTTCGCCTCGCGAGCTTACCGATCGTTCATCGTCGTCGAACGCAGCCACGAAACCAGGCAAAACCAGTTGACGATCGGCCGATCTAACCGTGACTGAATAATCGCTGGTGTTTCAACAATCGCGAAGCGATTTACACGATTGACCAGACGACAGTTTCCACAGCCGCATCGTTAAATGTCAAGACAGCAAGACGGTCGATTCTCCGTGACAACTATTGGCGAACAACGATGACCATGGGACGTGGTTCTCGCGCGTGGACCAAGAACCAACATTTTCGCCAATCGAAAGATCCTTCACGTTCTAAACGGTTCGCAAATCGATTCCTCGGTTTCACTGGTAAATGTCAATCCGGTTGGTAGATGACGTTAGATCGGTCGATCCTTCGTGACAGTTGCTCAACCGAGGTGGCTGACCCACTTCGTGCTCTGGAAGCTGGATCTCGTCGGATCAAACGGCGTCAGAGCGAGAAGAGAGCAGAGAAGGCGGAGAAGAGGCAGAAAGGGTAACCGCGAAAGCGGACAGAAAGAAGGACGAACAGAGATGGAAAGAGATGGATGGATCACGGGGAACAGAGAGAAAGAGAGAGAGAGAGAGAGAGAGAGAAAGGAAGATTGCACAAACTAGTCGTCGAGAAACAGTCGTTCCTCAAGGCGGTTGGGAAGTAATGAAATCCTAATGACATTTTCGTGAGTCAAACGATCTCGGCAATCACGGTGGCGCGCTGTAATCACCGGTCCCTCCTTTCCGGATGAAGCAACCGAACACGGTGGACCCTCCTCCGAAAAGGAGCGGACGACACGAAGAGATACGCGCGATTTACCACGAAACCCGAGGCCGTGCACAGCCAATGGAAAAAATCATTATCTCGGTCGACGACGCGACGGACAGTTCTGACAAGTACGCGTTCATTAAATTCGCGAAAAAAGAAAGAACAGAAGGAAAAAAGAAAAGAAAGAAAGAAAGAAAAAAGGCGAAAGAGAAAAATCGAAACACTTCGTCTGTCGAGGACGGATTTCTGTCGCGTTATCTGTCCACCATCTCGCGAAACCTTTCTCTCCTCTACGCTCGTACGTACGTTTCGTTGAGAAAAATTCCTTTTCCTCCGGGCGATAAATACCGTGGTCCCCTCTGTTCGTAATTCTCTCTGTCCGACAACCTTCGACCCGGTGCCTCGAGGGTGAGTGCATCGAGAACACGAGGGGGTTTTCACGCAGGGTTTTACGCTGTTTTTTTACCGTTTCCCCGTCGGCCATGCTGCAAGTCACCCTTTTGCCATCTTTGCCATCGCTGACCAACGATATACATAGCTAGCTTTCAAAGAGACGCCACAAAACCGCAGGAAAAAAAGCAACGAACGCTTGCGGTTTGCAACCAGGGGAAACTGGGAGGGCCGGTGAGCCCCACCGCTGACCCAAATCCTCCGGCGTGTCGGTGGCGAACAATAGTCGTCTCATGAGAACGCGGTCTCGCACGGTCCCTTTACTTCCTGATTCTGCCCTCTTTTTCACCTTCGCAGATGCCACCTCCGTTCTGGCCAACAACGACCAACGCCGAGGAATCGCGAAACTTTCGCAAAAAGCTATCTCGAAGAGATCTCCTTCCCCCCTCCCCCACCCCCACCGAAACTTTCTGTTTCTCAGAATTCTCCATTCGACACCTTCTTCTTCCTTTTCCTGCGTTACGTTCCCTCTGCTCTTCAAACGTTTACATTTTCTTCGATTTCATTTCACGTTCCGCGACACTCGACGACTTAAAATTCCACGATTCTCCCTTCGCGATCGCAGAGAGACGCGAACAGATCCAGAGTTGTTGCGTACCGACAAAGTTACGTTTCGTGTTTCCCCGGCGCGCGTGTATCCCTGTTGGAATATTTCCTCGAGCGCGCTCGAGCTTTCCCATCGTGAAACTCTCGACATGGGAACAGAGTACAAAGCCAGTTTCACGCCGCTGGACATCTGGAGCCATCGCGTGTTACATCGAAATCCGCTAGAGAGAGAGAGAGAGAGAGAGAACCAGCCTGAAGCTAGGCGAACAGAGCAGAGAAGGGAACGACCGGCGACGAGCAAGATCCACGTCGACGCGTTTTCTCTCTCCCCCTCCCTCCGCCCCGTGTGCCCTTTTTATCGCGGTAGAAATTTTTCCCATTGTCGCTCGCGGTCTCTGCTCGTCGTAGTCGCGACAATTACGGACACGGTGTTCACGCCTCGGGTTCAGCGCGACGACGACGACGACGAGAGATGACGACTACCGATTCCCTCCGTGTGTGTGCGCGGAATAAGTGCCGTTAGATTTCGAGGCTGCGAGGCTGCGAGGCGCGGTGACGGGCAAGCGGTTCTTGCGTTTAGATTCGGTGTGCAATAAGGAGGCGTGTGCGTGTATAATTTAAGACGAAGCTCCCTCAGTTCCTAAATTGCGTGTAGAGCGAGTGGAAAAAAAATATTAAAAAAAAACGAAAAAAAAAGAAAAAAAAACAGCGTAAAACGATTCGAATCGAACGCGGCGACGAACCTGGTGGACTGGCGGCGAGCGTTTTGCCTGGCGATTCTCGCGGACAAGCGGAAAACACGCGCCTCGCGTGGTTTCGTTACTTCGATCTCTTTCCTACGCGGCAAATCTTCGTCCCGAGATCCCCGACAGGGACAGAGAAAGAAGAAGAAAAACGGGTAAAGGAAAGAGTAAAATTAAAGGAAAGAAAAGAAAGGGCCCTGCGACGATGTGTCAGTCACTGTGCGACAACGGACGCGTAACGTGTTTTGCAGTTTAGCTTTGTCACGCTTTCGTCGAGTTCGCGGGATAATGGAAGAACGAGCGAGACGGACTTCAACGCGATGGAAAACGGAGAGAGGCGTACGCGCGATGAAAGAAGAAATGTAACAGAGTGACGCGAGCATCGCGCGGAATAACGGATGAGAAGACGAGAAAAATTCATTGGAGACGGAGCAAAAACGAGAGGAGAGGAGTCCGTAGAATTTACTAGCGTTACTAGTCCCGGTGCAAGCGAGCGGGGATCGGATCAACCGGCGTGAAACAGATTTATAAATGATATCGATCCCTTCTGGTGCGTGTAAATACTGCATCGGGGCCCACCCCTGTTAGCATGTAAGCCGTAAAAGCAAGTGAAAAAAAAAAAATCTGTGTAAAATACGATATTGTGATAAGATGTGTAAAGATACGTGAGAACGAGAGAGAGAGAGAGAGAGAGAGAGAGAACGAGAGAGCGAGAGAGAGAGAGAGAGAGAATGGAAGCCAGAAATCGTCTATATACATATAGGTTAACAACAACACGGCAGACCCCAGTTTATCAACTTTATCGAGTACCCTTGTACGAATATTAGATATTACGAGGACTAAAATACCTTAATTATGATTACTATTGTATAAAATATGAATAATAACTAATTAATTCAATTTAATTCGCTTCGTATTTGTACACGTACTTGTTCTATACCACTCTCATTTACGATTTCACGAGTTTCTTCTTTTCTTTTTCTTCTTTCTTCATTTAAATTCGCTACGTTTGAAGTATAGATGTTTAAAGTGATAAACTATCGCTGTCGTAAAATGGCAAACGAAACGAGCGTTTCCGAGGGACTGCAACTGCAGAACGGAGTGTTCCAATGTCCTGACGGTAGGTACGAGTTCCTTTTTCTTTCCCTTTTCTCTTTGTTCACCGGTAGCGGACACCACCTGCCGCTGTAGAAGCGGCGTACGCATGCTCTACTTTTATGGATAACTGTACTCCTCTATCTCGTTTAAAGCGAAGCCACCGACTATTCCGTATCTTCTACACGGTGTCTTCGAAGACTTGGAATATTTCGTGATCAAGTGCTTTCTGGCAATGATCTAACGGACAGACGAAATATTCCTGAATGACAGAATGTTCTGTCGTTCAACGATGTTCCAGTTCTCGAACTTCGTAAAAGGCCAAGAAAATAACAATGTGAGTCAATGCCATCTTGTTTTTACTAACACGGAAGGTTCGAGAACAGCTTTCGAAACAGGGAACGGAGATTGGAATTTTTCCCGCTCTGTTCGAATGATTGATTGGCAAGCGAGGCCTGGTCGACCATCGTCGTCGGCAGAAGGAGCGAATCGATCTGACCGACGTCTGTTACAATCCCGTTCGGGCTGATCGTAATAATCGTGACGACGGTTAATAAGCCAATTAGCCATCCGACGATTAAATCGTTCGTTTATCTGAATATTGATTTTTCGCGAGACAAAGGCCACTCTCTCCCCGACAAAAGCGGCCATGTTCCGCAGGCACTCAGTCGTTCGCTACGCGCGACTACGCTTGCTCGTCCGTGCGGGACCATCGGCAGAAAAAGGTGTACCGATGCTCCGATGAATGCAGTGTGCGCGCCTCGCCGCGGTTTCCAAACGTAAACTTATACTCGGTGAAAAGGAAGAGCGAGGGAAAGAGAGAAGAGACAAGGAGGAAAAGGAGTGAGAAGAAAGCGCGTGGAAATCAAAGAGAAAAACAGAGAGAGGGGGGGAGAGAGAGAGATCACCGTGGCACGACAATGCAGCGGCATAAAGTCTCACAAGACGCACGGGGAAACCTTGCAACCGGGGGGGACAAAAACCTATAATGGACACAATGGTCGATGGATCTCGACTGTGGGCCTTCGACTGGAAGGCGCCGGTATTCATTGTGGTGTACCTTCGAAAAGATTATGTCGAGTGGATGTTTGCTTCAGTCACCACTACGCACTCTCTCCCTCCCTCTCTCCCTCTCTTTCGTTCAGCCTGGCCGTTGGAACTTCGAAATTATCGTTCGTTTCTTTTTGGTAAGTTGGTCCAGTTGGTAAGGTCCAGTACTGGTAAACATTGTTTCAACAATGTGTCGAGAAACGTGTGTACACCTCTCGTAGCAACGATTGGTTCTCGATCGATCGGCGCACACCGTAGATTCTAAATCAACCTATACTTATATATATCAGGTCTAACGAGTTCGTTGCATGTATGCCACGCTATCACACTGTATTAACCGCTCTGCCAATGTATTAACCAGTCTGTCAATTCTATTCTTGTATCTCGCTTTGTCATCTGAACGATAGAACGGATTTATAGCGACACGTTTCGCGGAGATCGGCCGATTTGCATACATTCGACCGATAGCGGCGCACAATTAACGCGAGATAACTGAACCGGCGGCAGATCGAGTGGGTAGGGAGCGGAGAACCGGCGAGATTCGACGCATTTTTCCACGGACGTGCAGAACGAAGACACGCGATAAAAGCAATACGATCAACTACAGATTATCCTACAGTCGTCGAGCCAACGAAGAGAAGAAAGGAAAACGTAGAGAGATCGTACGATGATGTCAATAGTTAGCCGCTTCCGTCTAATCAAATCCGCGTTGAAGATCGCGTTGCAGACAAACACGGCCGAAGCCAAGTCTTCGTACGAACCAGCTCGTTTAATTCAACTTCACTCAACATCGCCCTTATTCTATTACCCGAGACCTACCAGCCTCCCCCTCCTTTCTCCTTTTCCACCTCTTTAATTACATTCCCGAAGATGAGATCCGAATCTAGAGCGCAGAACAAACAGCAGGCGAGAGCAGAAAATTAAACTATTAAAGTGCTCGGGAAATTTAAAGTATCGCGCGTCACGATCATCTTGGCTTCAACCGAACCGTAAGTGAGCGAGAGGAACGCGCGGACTTCGTGTAGTTTCCGCTTTATCGTGGCGAGCGATCGCGCCAACCCTAAACTAAAGCAGATTACCCGACTTCGGATAAGCAGCATTTCAATCGCTGGTCGAATTTTTCTCGGTTCAGGCGAGATGAAATTGAAAGAAACTCGAAGTGTCGCCGAAGTAGAAAAATACGAGTCTGCGAAAAATGGGAGATATTAAAAACAGAGACGGCGGATAACTTTCTAACATCCGCCTGTCATTTAAAATTTATTTAAACATTCCGAGGAAAATCCTGAATTCCTTCTATTTTTTTTTATTTTTTTTATTTTTTTTTTTAATGATATATCCCTAACAAGCTAAGTGAATTGCTGGACAGAGTCTTTTTCGTCGATTTACCCGTTCCAAGGAGAATATCGAAAATGGAAAAGAAAGACTGAGGCGATAATCAAGTCCACGGATAGGTGTGATACGAAAATCGGATGATGGAGGATATAACGGGAATTAGTATCGTGCAGGGGTCAGGAAGAACAAGCTACGGCCTGCTAAGACGGCGGACGATATCGAATAAACAAACGAACGAGTGGGAGGCGGAGGAAGTGGCGGATATTAAGGTCTTCGTGACGGAACTTGCCTCGTATTATAGCGAGCTAAGTGAGGAGGTCTCCTCGTCTGGTCGAACTAATTCTATTACTTCGTCCCTTCCTTCCACCACCATACACGCTCGCTTCTATCTAACCGTGGATCATCGCTGTTAGACCACTCTCTTTCGCTAGATTGTCTTTGGGACGATGCAGCGCCGGTGACAACCTCGGTGACGAGCTGCTGATAAATGTGTCCTTCGTTTCAATCTCGCGGGTGATTCGATTATGAAAGGGTAGCGCTCGAAAACTGCAAACTTCGAGGAAGTTTACTAGCACGACACGAAGTTTCAAACAAGCTACTTCTAATCTACAGTGTGAAGTTGAAAAAAATTTTCCGATCCAAATCGCCTTCGTCCCGATCTTCGTCTCAATCTCTGTCCAGCGAACTCTGCGTTACGCGGGAATCGTGGCTGAACCTCTGAATTTTGGCAAAACGTCCCCAACTGGTTTAGCCTGTGTGAAACCGTACGAAGACCTCCGTCGATTAATAGGAAATTTATTATAGAAAATTCATCCACGTGTAAAAGTCAACGGTGATCGAAGTTAATCTTAGCAATTTAAAAATCTAAATTTCCAACGCGATAATAATTTCCATGCCGCGAGAAATTCCCGTTTTCGCTCGCAAAGGAGCATTCCACGGGAACGATGCCCATAAATTGAAATCAATGGTGATCAAAGTTCGAATTCGGTCGAAGTCTACGAGGGAGGACCGGCGAAAAGGGTGGCGACCGGCAGAACAAAAAAAAAAAAAAAAAAGAAAAAAGAAAAAAAAAGGAAAAAGAGGAAGAAAAGTTAAGGGAGGAAAGTTAGAGGTGGTTGAAGCAAGAGGTGGTCAGGTTGGGGTGCCAATTTGCGATTCCACGCAGCAAGAAGGGCGTGGCGGCTCGCGCATGGGGTGGCTCGCTCGTTTGTGCGACATTGTCGGGCAACCCTAACCTTCTGGCTGGCCCCTGCCATCTTTCTCTCGGCGAACCTCGTTCGCGTTAATCTCATAATTCTCTTATGTGGATGGGAACCAATGAGTTCGGCCTTGGAGGCCGCAACTCGTGAAAACGATGTTTATGAAGCGAATGAAAGCGACAACACTGCTGCTGCTGCTGCTTTCACGATGATACCTTTTATGAGATTATGCGAACACGTGCAGCTAATCGTTGAAGTCTTGTGAGGATATATTAATAAAATATGTAGCTGAGAACCATTCAATTTCACTCGAAGATTCTATTCTATTGTCAGACGTTTCACTCTTAAACGATAACTAAGATCGCTAATTGCTCCGTTCTATTTCTATCAACCTGCGAAAGGAATTTCTAATCAAGCATTAGCCTTTCTTCGTTCACCGTATAACATTAATTCGTAATGAGACGGTTCGCATATTCGTCCGAGTTTCCATACATTTGTTATCCTCACGTGCTAAACGCTTTCGTATTAAATGAGAAATATTGAATATTTCCTCGATCTGCTGACGCATATTGACCAGAGCCGTTGATATTTCTAGAAATATCTTTTCCGGCAATTCATTAATAAATTGGAATAGCAATGATGCGGAAGGTAATATCTCTATGTAAATCCGAGTAATTTTATGCGACTTAAAAAAAAGAGAAAAGTGCTCGAATGCCACAATAAACTATCTTTTCCCGAGACATGTGAATATTTCTCTGCGAAGTATTACGAATGCAAATGCACGTTCTTTTTTCTTTTTTTCTTTTGCGTAACGTCGCTCTCCATTCGAAATTAAAAAGAAAAGAAAATAAAAGAAGAGCAGTGAGAAATTCATAATTTCCCTCGATCCGGATTTAATCCGACCAATTCGAGAATGCAATCGGGAAATCGAGCTCGGTATTATCAAATATCGAGCACGAATTGTTAACAATGAGCGCCGTTAGTGTACTATAACATAACGGCTTTGAACGTCGAATTGTCGCGACGCCTTCTGGGCATCCAGCTGGCAAAGTTGCATAGCGCGGAGGCACAAAGGTCGAGAGGAAACGAGCGCAGAACTCCGCCCAGCGGATCGTTTGTCTCGCAAGGGGTTGAAGCCACGTGGCGGAAAGACGCCACGCGTCCTTGGCGAATCAAATGAACCCGGACGAAACGGGCAACTCGGCGTAATCTAACAATCGGCCCCAGAGGACGTTTGTTGCATCACGTTCTCGCTTTCAAAGTGACACAATAACCGCGACGAATTTACATGGAAACACTAGCGCCCAGTAGTACACCTTACTTATTGCCTGGAAACGGTGCGACCGTGCCCGTATGAATATTCAATACGAAATATTAAACGGGCAGGCAACGTTTCGCACATATTGAACAACGCGAGGCAAAGCGAATGAAGAAAAAAGAAGAAAAAAAAGAAAGAAAGAAAGAAAGAAAAACAAAAGGACAGATACCAGATGAACGAAGCAATTAAACGTTTTCAGCTTGAGACGCACATTTTCAGAAGTACACACGCGTGGAAAAATATCCAACGTCGACGAATTTTTCACAAATGTATGAATCGCGATACAGTTTAGTAATATCGAACCTTGCTCACCTTGTAATCGTAACCATTGCTCCGCGATCGACGAGAAATTGACGAATCAAGGCGATTCCGTAGACGATGATTGATCTCTGCTCGAGTCGTACGACATGCACGCGTTGTTACCGCTCGCAATACGTATACACTACGCGATTTAAACGAAATAACGAACGTAATAAACGAGATAATACGACGCAAAATTTCGACGCGTCGGAACGACACGTGGTTACACTCGCGCAGCCGACACGAAAATGCGCAGAGGAACGGTGGCCTTTTGTTTATATTCTACGTTGTTGTCCCTTTATCGAGGTCGATACTATGATTCTTCGATTGCTTGCACGTGCGCAACTCCGACTAGTATATCGATGCTAATTTTAACGAGATAATAATTACGGCGTAAATCTCATTTTCATTTCATTTCCAATCTGGACGGGTCAAATGTTGTGCAAGAATTATGAATATACATAACTTCTTTCACTCGTTGAAATACGCAAGAGAAGTTATCACGCTGGAAAATTATAGTGATAATTGGCTGACGGGGGAGGGACAGGAGAGAGGAGAAAAAATGGTTGCTACGTCACGAAAAATAGAAGGCAAGAGAGGAAAAAAATGTCAAACGAATCGGTATAATGCTCACAGTATATCGAATAAATTGATTTTTATTGGTCCACACTGTTCACTCGGCGACGAGTTGTGCGTATGATGATCGTTAAGCTGATTAAGAAATTAAAGAGCCAGGGTTAATCCCGTATCAAGATCCAGTCTCCTCCTTGTTTCCTGTGCTCCTTCGTCGCGTGCATTTTCGCTTTTCCATTATAAACGCGACGAACGTGCAACGACGCCTCCGTGAAAATTCAAACTTTGCTTGAATGATTAAAGGCTGAATATCCTGATTTCTTTTCTTTGCACTCGTCCAAGTCTTTCGATTAATACGAAAATACCTTAATAAAAAGTTCGAAGAATCTTACGTGTATTTCTGTTATAAATTGCCAACTATCCCTGAACTTTAAAACTATACTTTGTTGTGAAAGCTGCTGGGAGCCTCTAAATTCTTAGATCTCCGCCACGAAAATTTCCACGAAAGTCAAACGGGAATGTCAGAGTCCACGAGTTCGTTTTTCGAGAAAAAAAAAGTCAAGTGCGTCGCGCCACGTCTGTCCTTTATTCCGGGACGTTAAGAAGGGTTGAGGGGATTAGGACGAAGAGTCCGAGAGGATGGCTTTCGGGAGGCACGCCACTTCGTGAAAAGGATGAGTCCGGAGGAGGCTACCTGTCGGGCAAAGCCGCGCAAAAATAAACAGATTCGAAGGAACGGTTTATCCAGCGGAACGGTAGTCGTGAAGCCGAGTGAATTTAAAGACCATCGGACAGCGGGCGCGCGTCCGACCCTCTGACCTACTCTCGTCGAGTGGGGTCACTTCAGAAAAAGGGCTGGTGACACTAATCCGACGTTAACCGGGCCGCGGTGGTCTTAGATCTTATCTCGCCGATAAGCCAGCAGCCAAAAAGATCTCTCGTCGTCTCTACTCTCCTCTTCTCCACGCTCCAGTTTAATCATCTCGAGGAAGGCATCGCAGGGAAGCAAACGAATATATAAATTAGCGGTGTCAGATTGACGGATGCATCTGTTTGTTTTTCATGCATGTTTCAAGATGCTTGAACGTACGAGTCTATATACCGGGGGCCACCACTCTTTTGTCGATACATACTTCTTTTGCACGACCGCGAACGACGTTAAGAAAGGCAACATTTCATGTATTATTCAACCGTTGGGGAGAACGTACGCCACGGCTGGCGGTGGTGGTCTTGAAATTTCCTTGTTCTTGGATACTCGCGTTGCCTGTGTAATTTCTTATTCATGTTTTCTCGAGACACCTTCCTGCCGTGACGACGAAAATAGAAAAAATTATTAGAATTTTTCTAAAAAAATGACAGTTGTCTTTGCACCGTCTCATTAATCAGAGTGGTATATATTTTCTTTTTTTCTCATAAAATGTCGGAAGATGGACAATATCCTTCGTAATGAACGTTAAGAAACGATTTTACACGTTCCATAGACTTTAAAAGAATAATGTTCTTTGTGGTTGCCGGCTGCAAGAGTTGCAGAGAATTGGACTGGAAAATGGAATACGTGGAATTAAAGGAAAAAAAAAAAAGAAAAAGGAAAGAGAACGCGTGATTACGCGTTGAATAATTAATCGAGAAAGTTAGGCAAGTCGGCGCTCTCTCTTTTTTTTTTGTGAATCAAATCAAAGGAAGGAAATGTCTCGGTGGACAATTATGTGCAATTCTTTCTCCTTTAGCTTTTTCTTTCTTTTTTTTTTTTTTTTTTTTTAGCGAACAATTGCTGTCGCACAATCGAAGAAATCATCGGCAGGGTCTATTATTTCATGCGGGATATCATGAACTCTAAAATAATACACTGTCATCTCGATCAATATATTCTAATGGACAGAAATAAATCAAAGTCTAATAAATAATGATTTTCCGTGCCTAGTCATTTAATCTATAATGATGTTTGTAACATCTTATGAAATGTTACCGTTGTAAACAAGGTAATATAAAAAGTATCAAAGAAAAAGGAACAGCGAAAAACGAAAGATCACGTAAACAGAAATAATTAAAGATAGTATTAAAAAGAGAAAATAAAAAAGTTGAACTGAACCGAAGGATTAAAAGACAAGGACTAACAAGCAGAACTGATAAACACAATTATGAACAGCATTGAAAGATACAAGTGAAAACTGTGTCTAAAAATAACTAACTAGAAAAATAAATTCAACTTCATTGAATACCATTACGATTTCTTGTCGCTATTCTTCTCTTATAGCTCTTATATTTCTTTCCCTCTTTCTTCATTATTAAATTAATTTTGAAAAAAGAAAGTAGACAGAAAGCACGACGGAGTATCTACTGTTGCTTCTTTTTCTTCGAAAGGAAGCGTCGGATATCTCTACCGAGGAAACTCATCATCTCCCATAAAATATATAATAAAATATTCAAGAGTATACCAATGTGAGACACCGGTGTGCGCACGCAGCCTGCTGAAACGCAAACTCGCAAATCTCCTTGAGCGGCTCGCCAGCTGGACTATTCGCGAGCACCAACGGTTCTTCGGGGCGCTTGTAAATGCGAAAAACGCCTCGAGGCCAGTGCCGGCATCGGCGAGTTCACGCCCCCGGTGTCTCGGACACAATCGCGATCCGAGGGAGGAGGGTTGAAAAAGAGAAAAAAATAGAAAAAGAGGAAGAAAAAAAAAAGCGTGCGCCGATGAAAAAGCCGACCGGTGTTAGAGCGCAGGGGTACTTTACAATGTGGGAGGACTTGGCGCGCGCCCCCCGTAAGTTTTTTTCACCCCGACATTCCTCCCTCCTTTCTCTGTCTGTCCTTGTTCCTTCCTTCGGTTTCGCCTGCAACCCTCGATTGCGAGTCGGCCTCGCGTACCGGGTGCTTCCGGTGTAATTGGATACCGTCGTTCGCATTGACATTAATTTCTAAAATATTCCTGGCGACACCCCCCTCTTGCCGTCACGCCTATCGGAAATATTTTCAACTTCATCCCTCTAACGTCGGCGAATGTTCTTCTTTCTCTCTTTTTTTTTTCTTTCTTTTCTTCTTTTTTGACGTTGAATTGTTAATGACGAGAAACGTGTAATTCTTTATACGTGTCTTTTTCTCAGCTTAATTTCTTTCGAGGTACTGCAGCGGCCGGTGTTTAAATAATTCTTCGTCCGACATACCTTCGTCCCCTCTTTGTTCTTCAAGTTAATTTTTTTCTTTTTTCTTCTTTTTTTTTTCCTTTAAATGAAGAAGCTTGGCTATCAAGCGAACGTCGCATTGAAGTACCTCCTCCCCCGAAAGATTCGTCGATATCTTTACAAATAAAATTTTACACTACCGGAATCAATAGGAAGAGCATGCTGAAACAACACGCGGTTACTATATCAATCATACCAACATCTGGTATCCAAGGTTCTTATAAGAATCCGCACACGTTACGTTCAAGTACATAATTCTACAGTACCCCTTCGTACCCCTATCTTCGACGATGTTCTCCGACGCTTCCTACAAATGGTTTACACTTGAAACACCCGTCTACACAAGTTTCTACAAAGCTATCCAAGATAACGTTGTCAGGTGGAACGTGTTGCACAAACAGCGATAACATCGATTGATCGACAATTGATGACGGGACGTTCGCGAGTTGGATGAAAAATCGAGGGTCGTCGTACCGAGAATCTCCCTTCCTTATGCCGCCACGATAATAAAACTGTCGGAAATATACGGCGACGGATCGTCGTTTTAACCTATCATCGCCTCCGATTTCAAGGTTCGGGTGGCACGCGTCACAACCCCCTCTTCTGCGCCGCGCCCTTCGACCTTTGTTCAGGCACACGCATTACGCGTTTCATTCCACGAGCTGTTATTTTCGAATCTGCAGGAGAATAAGAAGCTTGGCATCGCTTCGAGCTTATTTACGTACGAGTGCAATATCAGGACGAAACTCAGCCTCTTTCGTAGGTTTGAAAGTTCACCATTTGAGAGTGTTTTTCTCCAAATTAGATATTTGTACAAAGTGAAAAATTTATCTAGCTGAAAACTTTGTCACTGTACGCGCATCATTGGTACTTTTATTTTTCTTTGCAGCTACTATATA